>JARQOD010000661.1:0-32748 GCA_033576555.1 Oophaga sylvatica
ATCAAGTGATTTGGTTTTGACCCCAGGCATCTCTTAAAGGGATCCCCAGTATGGAAGGTTAGGTTCCACTCAGTGCTGTGTTTCTCACCCCAGGCTTCTATTAAAGGAGTAGTCTAAGGGGCGCATGCATTGTGGGGGCGCATGCATCCCAGAAGTTAAGCATCACAGAAGAAAAGCATCTTGAAAACGGCAGTTATTCATGGGAAGGAATTAACATTCATCTTCTCTCTTCACACAGGTAACCAAATCATTCATCCTCTGAATTGATCCTCTCTGCATGTATGCACTCCATTCATTATCAGCAAGCAGCTGAATGACACAAGCCCCTTCTGTCTTGCATGTGGAAATATATAGCAATGGTAACCAAATCATTCATCCTCTGAATTGATCCTCTCTGCATGTATGCACTCCATTCATTATCAGCAAGCAGCTGAATGACACAAGCCCCTTCTGTCTTGCATGTGGAAATATATAGCAATGGTAACCAAATCATTCATCCTCTGAATTGATCCTCTCTGCATGTATGCACTCCATTCATTATCAGCAAGCAGCTGAATGACACAAGCCCCTTCTGTCTTGCATGTGGAAATATATAGCAATGGTAACCAAATCATTCATCCTCTGAATTGATCCTCTCTGCATGTATGCACTCCATTCATTATCAGCAAGCAGCTGAATGACACAAGCCCCTTCTGTCTTGCATGTGGAAATATATAGCAATGGTAACCAAATCATTCATCCTCTGAATTGATCCTCTCTGCATGTATGCACTCCATTCATTATCAGCAAGCAGCTGAATGACACAAGCCCCTTCTGTCTTGCATGTGGAAATATATAGCAATGGTAACCAAATCATTCATCCTCTGAATTGATCCTCTCTGCATGTATGCACTCCATTCATTATCAGCAAGCAGCTGAATGACACAAGCCCCTTCTGTCTTGCATGTGGAAATATATAGCAATGGTAACCAAATCATTCATCCTCTGAATTGATCCTCTCTGCATGTATGCACTCCATTCATTATCAGCAAGCAGCTGAATGACACAAGCCCCTTCTGTCTTGCATGTGGAAATATATAGCAATAGTAGGCACTCCATACTTCTGATTGCTGCCAACCACTGCTGTACCATTTTGCAACATAGTTTAATGTGCCTGGTAAAACTTTAGTATAATTCATTTTTTGCACTGTGCTTAATACTTACTGCTGTGTATTCGTGTGACTGGGGCCTCTGTAGATGCTATCAGGTGGAAAGTGCTATAATATATAGATGTTGCCAGGTCTAGTGCCTTTGATGATCTAACCACCCCCTGGTGTGCTGGCCCCAGATGGCAAATTATCCCAAAGCATTTCCCACAATCCCACTTTCCTGACCCTGTAGTGTGGACTATATATTTAGGAGTAGTCTAAGGGGCGCATGCATTGTGGGGGCGCATGCATCCCAGAAGTTAAGCATCACAGAAGAAAAGCATCTTGAAAACGGCAGTTATTCATGGCAGTTAATCAGGGCTGGAATCAGGTACCCCACACTTTGCCTTATTTTTCATTATGTACTTTATCTATTTCCTCCTGTGTTCCATTGCCATCCACATTCACCGCCCCATCCCCCCTCCATCACGACTCATACACATCAGCCCCTCTATCCTTCCCTCTCCCATGTACAGCTCCCATGCACTCCTCACCATCCTGAAAAACCTCAGCCCATCTTGCCCAAACACATCACATAAAAAACCTACTTACAATTCCAACAACTAACTGCTCTTTATCTTCCTACTCCTACTGATTTCAGGGGACATCTCCCCCAACCCTGGTCCACCATCCCCCAACCTCAATCCCTACCCTACCTCATACCGAAACCATAATAATCTTATTAATATTACTTGCACTCCCTCATCTCCTTCTTTCAATTGTGCCCTCTGGAATCCACGGTCTGCATGCAACAAGCTATCCTTCCTGCACAACTACTTTCTGAACCACTCTCTTAATCTGTTGGCCCTCACTGAAACCTGGATTCAGGATTCTGACACTGTCTCCCCTGCTGCCATTTCCTATGGTGGTTTACAGTTCTCCCATTCCCCGAGACCCACAAACAGACATGGTGGTGGAGTTGGCATACTCCTGTCCCCACAATGCACTTTCCAGGTCATCCCCCCAATTCCATCACTCTCATTCCCTTTTTGAGGTCCACACCATCAGGCTCTTCCATCCCCTCTCCCTCAGAGTAGCGGTCATATATCGGCCCCCAGGCTCACCCACCCAGTTCCTTGACCACTTCTCAGCCTGGCTGCCGCACTTCATGTTCCTCAGAACTACCAACCCTTATCCTTGGAGACTTCAACATCCCCATTAACAGCCCTACTTCCACATCTGCATCTCAGCTTCTATCACTAACCACTTCTCTAGGCCTCTCACAGCTTTCAACCTCTGAGACACACAAGGATGGCAACACCCTTGACCTGGTCTTTGTCCGCCTCTGTTCAATCTCCCACCTAAATAACTCACCGCTTCCACTCTCTGACCACAACATTCTCTCCTTCACGCTCACAAATCCTCCACCACCCCAGCGCACTCCTACCTACCACACATTCAGAAATCTACAAGCCATTAACCCTCAGACACTTTCAGACTCCCTACTCTCATCGCTGTCCCCAATCTCTCTTTTTCCTGTCCTGATCTGGCTGTTCATCACTACAATGACATTCTTAAAAGCACCCTTGACCAAGTAGCACCGCTCACCCTCAGAACCTCCAAACACACAGTAAAACAGCCCTGGCTCACATTGCAAACTCGACTTCTTCAGCGATGCTCTAGGAGTGCTGAACGCCTCTGGAGAAAAACCCGCACACCAGAAGACTTCATCCACTTTAAATTCATGTTAAGAACTTATAATGCTGCCCTTCACCTCGCCAAACACACTACTTCACCACACTGATCTCCTCACTAGCCAACAACCCCAAGAAACTTTTTGACACTTTTCACTCCCTCCTCAGGCCAAAAGCACAAGCCCTATCACAGACATTTGTGCTGACGACCTGGCCTCCCACTTTATAGAAAAAATAGATACTATCCGTCAGGAAATCTGCTCTCAACCACCAAGTGCTGTGACTCCCATCCCACCCTGCATTTCCCCTGGCTCACTTTCCACATTTGATCCCATCACAGAAGAAGAAGTCTCCAGACTCCTCTCTTCCTCTCGTCCGACTACATGCACTACCGACCCCATCCCCTCACATCTCCTCCAGTCTCTCTCTCCAGTTGTCACAACTCACCTAACTACAATCTTTAATCTCTCACTCTCCTCTGGCATTTTCCCATCCTCCTTCAAACACTCCATCATTACTCCATTACTAAAGAAACCCGCTCTTGACCCTTCCTGCACAAACAACTACAGACCGGTCTCCAATCTCCCCTTCATCTCTAAACTTTTGGAGCGCCTAGTCTACTCCCGCCTCACCCGTTACCTCTCCACTTACTCCCTCCTAGACCCTTCACAGTCCGGCTTCCGCCCCCTACATTCGACTGAAACTGCACTCATCAAAGTGACCAATGACCTTCTTACAGCAAAACGTAACGGCGACCACTCTCTGCTCATTCTTCTCGACCTTTCTGCAGCTTTCGACACGGTTGACCACCGTCTCCTACTCTCTAGGCTCCAGTCACTAGGTATTAAGGACACTGTTCTCTCCTGGTTCTCCTCCTATTTTTCTGACCGCTCCTTCAGTGTTTCGTTCTCTGGCTCCACGTCATCTCCTCTCCTCTCACTGTCGGTGTACCCCAGGGCTCAGTCCTTGGCCCCCTTCTCTTCTCTCTCTACACGGCCCCAATTGGACAGACCATCAGCAGATTTGGCTTTCAGTACCATCTTTATGCCGATGACACACAACTATACACATCATCCCCCGACCTTACCCCCGCTGTTCTACAGAACACCACCGACTGTCTGTCCGCAGTCTCCAACATCATGTCCGCTCTCTATCTGAAACTTAACCTCTCCAAGACTGAACTCCTTCTGCTCCCCCCGTCTACTAACCTCCCTAAATCTGACATTTTCCTCTCTGTGGGCGGCACCATAATAACACCCCGGCAGCAGGCTCGCTGTCTGGGTGTTATGTTTGACACCAATCTCTCCTTCACCTCCCATATACAATCTCTTGCCCGCTCTTGCCGTCTACACCTAAAGAACATCTCTAGAATCCGCCCTTTTCTCACATGGAAACAACAAAAACCCTCACTGTAGCATTGATCCACTCCCGCCTGGACTACTGCAACGCTCTATTACTTGGCCTCCCCATTACTCGACTATCCCCTCTCCAGTCCATCCTTAATGCAGCAGCCAGGGTCATCCATCTGGCTAATCGGTACTCGGACGCGTCCGCTCTTCGCCAGTCCTTACACTGGCTGCCCATTCATTATAGGATCCAATTCAAAGTACTGGTTCTCACCCACAAAGCTCTCCACAGTGCAGCACCCCCCTACATCTCCTCCCTCATTTCTATCTATCGGCCTAACCGACTGCTGCGCTCTGCAAACGACTTTCGACTAACCTCTGCACTAATCCGTACCTCCAACTCCCGACTCCAAGACTTCTCCCGCGCTGCGCCAATCCTCTGGAATGCTCTACCCCAAGAAATTAGGACTATCCACAATTTGCATGGTTTCAGGAGCTCCCTTAAAACACATTTGTTCAGAGTGGCCTATCACATTCACTAACCAAAGTCGTTCTATGTTTAAGTGTGTATGTGTAGCCCATTCACTATCTCCATCCATCCCTCCCTCCCTCAAGATGGCTGGACCATCATTGTAAATGCACCATTGTATATACACACCTGTACTTTGTATCTCCCCCACCTCATTGTAGATTGTAAGCTCTCACGAGCAGGGTCGGCTTATTTTGCTTTAATTATTGTATTGTTAACGTTGTTACCTATGACTTGTGTTTTGAAACTGTTAAACTGTAAAGCGCTGCGGAATATGTTGGCGCTATATAAATAAAGATTAATTATTATTATTATTATTAATTGGTATGGGCAAATCCATCCAGCAATTTAGGGCAATTCCACTAAGCAATCTGGTTGTAAGGTTCTTTGTCTCTGTTGACATGTTCCTTGAAACTCAGTTTTCCGTCGGCCATTTTGCTTTCTGTCTTTCTGCAGCTCTTGCCCTCAGTTAATATGGAGTTTCCAGTTTTCATGTTCCCGCCCTGATTCTTCCCTCTTGCTTCTTAAGCAGCCTCAGCTGAACAATCAGTGCTCCTGAATCAAGCCTCAGTCAGTCTGTGACCTGACTTCTGGAAACCTTGGACTTGTACTCCAGCTATTCCCTACTGAGGAACCTTGGAACACTTTTGGACTCTGGAAACCTGCTGTTTGGTGAATCCATGTTTGCAGAGGAATTACGGTGCAGAGAAGAGATCCTGAACCTGCTTTGGAGATTTATTGTAGTGCTTGAAGTTACTCTGGCCTGCTGTGTCTCCTGTCGCTGTTCCTGCAAACTGTGTGAACTTTTCAGCATGCTTGTATGAAGTAATACAAGTCATTTCATATCAACCTGTGTCTCCTGTGTTTTCCTCGCACCCAAGCACAAGACGCTATAGGAACTGTACACTATACATGACAAGATTCAGGAGACAATGTTTAGTGTCTGCTGGGTCTGGGAAAGCCGTATCTGCTGTGACTGTGGATATCAGATGTCCGTTTAATACCTTATGTGATGACAGTGGTTGTGACTTCTCACAACCATTCCAGGTGAGCGCATTCCCTTAAAATTTTACTCTGGAGTGTTACCACAGGTAAACACTATTTTTTTTTTTTTTCCTTTCCTCTTCTCCTTCCAGCACTTCTGCCTTAAAAGATCTGGAAGATGGAGGCCCGCATAAAGGAACTTTGCGGAGTGACTGATACAATCCTTTCAGATGTACAGACTTTAAAAACCCGTTTTGCAAGCCTACAGGACCTCACTAATCATAATTTGCAAGTGTTTGGACAGACTACCCAGGAATTGCGAGCCAGGATTGAGGCTCTAGAGGAACGAGCCCAGGCTCCTGCCATAACCCCGAGTTCTGGGATCCCCAAATTACCTCCTTTTCGTTTTGGCGGTGAACGTGAGAAATTCAGGGGATTTATTAATCAATGCAATTTATTTTTCTCTGCACATGCTTCACAATTTCCCACTGAACGATCCAAAGTGCTTACTATAATCATGTTGCTTACCAATAAGGCTTTGATGTGGGCAAACCCTCTGATTGAGACTGAGGATGATTGTTTGAATCACCTTGATGCTTTTATTTCAGCCATGGGGCAGGTGTTTGATGACCCCAATCGAGGTGCAACAGCTGAAGCAGCCATGTTAACTTTGCGCCAAGGTAAGCGTTCAGTAGCCGAATATGCCCTGGATTTCAGGAGATGGGCTCTTGATACCACTTGGGACACTTCCGCTAAAAAAATCTATTTTTCGGAAAGGGTTGTCTCCACTGATTAAGGATGAACTTGCTCGTGCTGACCCTCCCACTGCGTTAGGTGACTTTATTAACTATTGTATCCGTATTGATGCTCGTCTGACTGAACGCAGACAAGAGAGATTGTTCGAAAATAATCGCACTAACCTTTTACTACCTCCCTCCTCAGCTAAGGAACCTTTGAGTAGGATCACAAGGGAACCAGAACCTGAACCCATGCAGGTGGACTCTTTACAAAGACGGGTTAGTGATGCACGCAAAGAACATCGTATAAAGGAAAATCTATGTTTCTACTGTTGTAAGTCAGGGCACTTCATTATAAACTGCCCCAGCCGTTCTCGTAAGACTACTGCAGCAGTCATTTCACTGTGAGTGTTGCGAGAGGAGCTCTGTCATGTCCGAGCCTCAGGCTCCAGAGAGATCTGCTGCAAGAGATCTTGATTTCTCGGACTTAAACTCTGTTAGTTCTGGGGACGATGACGGTATAAACGCTGCAATTTTTCAAGTTTCCTCAGCGGTGTCCCAGCTGAGTTGTAAAAGAAACAATTCTCATTGCTTCCTTTCCATCAAACTCTGGGTTGACTCAGTCTGGGTGTCTAGCTCTGCTATGATCGACTCAGGAGCAAGTGGAAATTTTATGGATATCTCCTTTGCTCTGAAACAGGGGATACGTTCAGTGAAGAAGGCTACTCCAGTACAGATGGAGACTGTGGATGGCTCTCTACTGACTTCTGGACCAGTGGTTCAAGAAACAGAGCCTTTGAGGGTCCTTATGGGTAAAGATCATCAGGAGAAAATGTCTTTTTTGCTTATCTCTTCTCCCCACTTTCCCATTATTCTAGGGCTACCATGGCTGCAGGCGCAGAATCCTACGATTAACTGGGAGACCAAGGAATTACACTTTCCGGAGAAACAGATGAGTCAAGGAGTTTCAGCTTGCTCTGTTCCTAAAGAACCATGTCAGTCCCTGAACTACCAGCTGTATACCAGGACTATGTGGATTAATGTGACAAGAAGAACACTGATCAGCTTCCTCCTCACCGTCCATATGATTGTCCAATTGAATTATTGCCTGGAGCCGAGATACCTTTTGGTAAGATCTACCCCCTAGCGGGGCCCGAGCTAAAAGCTTTGAAGGATTATATAGACGAAAATTTAGCCAAGGGCTTCATACGCCCCTCTTCATCTCCCGCAGGTGCACCCATCTTCTTTGTGAAGAAGAAAGATGGATCTTTGAGACCCTGCATAGACTATAGGGAACTCAATAAGGTTACTATTAGAAACCGTTATCCATTGCCTTTAATCCCTGAGTTGTTGGAGAGAGTGCGGCATGCCAAAATTTTCTCTAAACTGGATCTCCGTGGGCCTATAACTTGGTCCGTATTAGACCTGGGGATGAATGGAAGACTGCTTTCAGGTCACGCTATGGACACTTTGAATATCTAGTTATGCCTTTTGGTCTGAGTACCGCCCCAGCAACTTTCCAACACTTCGTGAATGATATCTTCAGGGATCTCCTAGATACATTTGTGGTGATTTATCTGGATGATATTCTAATTTTTTCTAACTCCACAGAGGAACATCATGGACATGTGAGAATGGTCTTAGAACGCCTAAGACAAAACCATCTCTACATCAAACTTGAAAAATGTGAATTCCATAGGACCGAAATTCAATTTCTGGGGTATGTACTATCTACGCAAGGGGTTAGTATGGATGGAAGCAAGACCCAAGCCATCAAGGATTGGCCAATTCCTAGAAATGTGAAGGAGGTGCAGCGTTTCATCGGGTTTGCCAACTTCTATAGACGTTTCATTAAGAATTTTTCTGAGGTAGTGTCACCTATCACCCAACTTACCCGGAAACAGTCTAGGTTCTCCTGGACCCCGCAAGCTCAGGAAGCATTTTCCTGTTTAAAGGATAAATTTACCACCGCACCTATCTTAGTACATCCCAACCCCGAGCTTGCCTTCATAATAGAGGTGGATGCTTCAGACTGTGCCGTTGGAGCTATACTCTCTCAGAGAACAGGTGAGAAGAATGTCTTGCATCCCTGTGCCTTCTTTTCCCAGCAGTTGTCTTCGGCTGAGAGGAACTACGATGTGGGCAATAGAGAATTGTTGGCCATTATTGCCACCTTCAAGGAATGGAGACACCTTCTTCAGGGAGCTGCACAGCAAATAGTCGTCCTGACAGACCATCGTAACCTTGAATTTATCAGGTCGGCTAAGTGCCTGACTCCTCGCCAGGCTCGCTGGAATCTTTTCCTAAACCAATTTAATTTTGTCATTTCTTATAGACCAGGATCGCGCAATGGAAAGGCTGATGCACTCTCTAGGATTCATTCAACAGAGACACGTCCACTTACTCCTCCTAAGACTATTCTTCCTGACTCTAGATTCCTGGGAGTGATTCATAATCAAGACCTACTTAAGGACATCAAGGAAGCATACCATGCGGATTCTTTGTTGGCTCAACCCCCAAGGGACGTAAGTCTTGTCTTTAAGAATGGTGTGTGGATTCAGGGACAACGTCTGTATATACCTGAAACAGTCAGATTGAGAGTATTGCAACTCATCCACGATTCCAAGATAGCCGGGCATAGGGAATTCTAAAGACACAAGAATTTCTTTCTCGTTTCTTTGTGGCCCACTTACAGGAAGATGTCTTAAACTATGTCACTTCATGTGAAGTCTGTGCAAGATGCAAAACACCTCGCTCCTCACCAACTGGTCTGTTGCAACCTCTTCCCACCCCGTCCCGCCCGTGGGATCCATTTCTATGGACTTCATTGTGGAGTTACCAACCTCTCAAGGAAGAACACCATTCTAGTGGTGTTGACCGTCTAACAAAGGCAGCTCATTTTATCCCTTGTGTCGGCTTACCCACTGCAAAACAGACATCAGACTGATGATAAGAATGTGTTTCGCTAAGATACCGATGGGCAATTGGATCAGTGCAATTCCTTCAAGGTTTTGGCATTTCTGGCACATTGTCTTACAGAAACCTTCTCTTGACATTTTCATCAGACTAATGGACCTACGCACCATCGCCCTGGAGCTTATCCACCTTTTTTATCTGCCACTACAGTGAATGAGGTGATCACTTCATGTGAGTTCTATAACAACCTCAGACCCTCCCTAAGCATCTCCTACTCAATCTAGGTTCATAACATTCCTATCCCTAGATACGCTCCTTGCCGGCACTGGCTAAAGACACTTCTTTACAGAATTGATGATTCAAAGGAAATCTGTATTGCTCAGGAAGTACAGAGAAGTCATCAGATAAATTCGTAGGACTGCAACAGCTTCAAGTTTTGCTAAGATTTGTCTGGTGCAACCAGGAACAAATTAACCCCTCTCTGACATTAGACGTACTATCCCGTCCATAAAACCCGTGCCATTCTGACCATGGACGGGATAGTACGTCATAGGCGATTAGCTGCGCTCCCGAGGGAGCGCAGCTAATCGCCGCCGGGTGTCAGCTGATTATCACAGCTGACACCCGTGACTGTGTGTCAGGAGCGGTCACGGACCGCTCCCGGCACATTAACCCCTTGCACACCGCGATCAAACATGATCGCGGTGTACTGGGGGCACAGGGGAGGATCGCGCAGGTGGGGGCTCCCTGCGCGCCCCCCTGAGACCCTCAGACCAGCGCGATGTGATCGCGCTGCTCTGAGGGCTTCCTCCCTCCCAGGACCCGGATCCAAGATGGCGCTGGGGTCCTGGAGGGAGGCGGCTTCCTCAGTGCCTGCCGAGAGCAGGCATGAGGAAGCGTCCTGCACTGCCTGTCACATCGCTGGTGTGACAGAGTGCTGTGCACACTGTCACACCAGCGATCTGATGAAATACAGTGATGTCCCACCCTGGGACAAAGTAAAAAAGTAAAAAAAAGTAAAAATAAACATGTGTAAAAAAAAATCCAAAAAAAAAAAAAAAAAAAAAATATTCCCCAATAAATTCATTACTTATTGTAAATAAAAAAAATAAAACAATAAAAGTACACATATATGGTATCGCCGCGTCCGTAACGACCCCCCCTATAAAACTGTCCCACTAGTTAACCCCTTTTGTGAACCCCTTAAAAAATAAAAAATAAAAACGAAGCAAAAAATCAGTGCTTTATCATCATACCGCTGAACAAAAAGTGGAATAACACGCGATCAAAAAGACGGATATAAATAAACATGGTACCGCTGAAAACGTCATCTTGTCCCGCAAAAAACGAGCCTCACACAGCATCATCAGCAAAAAATAAAAAAGTTATAGCTCGCAGAATAAAGCGATGCAAAAATAATTATTTTTTATATAAAATTGTTTTTATTCTATAAAAGCGCCAAAACATAAAAAAATTATATAAATGAGGTATCGCCATAATCGTACTGACCCGAAGAATAAAACTGCTTTAATCGATTTTACCACACGCGGAACAATAAAAACGCCTCACCCAAAAGAAATTCATGAATTGCTGATTTTTGTTCATTCTAACCTCCCAAAAATCGAAATAAAAAGCGATCAAAAAATGTCACGTGCTCAAAAATGGTACCAATAAAAGCGTCACCTCGTCCCGCAAAAATTAAGACCTCACATGACATTGTGGGCCAAAATATGCAAAAATTATAGCTCTCAAAATGTGGCGATGCAAAAAACTACTTTTTGCAATAAAAAGCGTCTTTTAGCGTGACAGCTGCCAATCATAAAAACCGCTATAAATAGTAAATCAAACCCCCTTTATCACCCCCTTAGTTAGGGAAAAATAATAAAATAAAAAAAATGTATTTATTTCCATTTTCCCATTAGGGTTAGGGTTAGGGTTTCGGCTAAAGTTAGGGTTAGGGTTGGCGCTAAAGTTAGGATTAGGGTTAGAGTTAGGATTAGGGTTAGGGTTGGGATTAGGGTTGGGACTAGGGTTAGGGGTGTGTTGGGGTTAGGGTTGGAGTTAGAATTGGGGGTTTCCGCTGTTTAGGCACATCAGGGGCTCTCCAAATGTGACATGGCGTCTGATCTCCATTCCAGCCAATTCTGCGTTGAAAAAGTCAAACGGTGTTCCTTCACTTCTGAGCTCTGCCATGCGTCCAAACAGTAGTTTATCCCCACATATGGGGTATCAGCGTACTCTGGACCCCAAGAGTTATTGTGAAATTTGTCCTATTTCTTCTGTTACCCTTGGGAAAATAAAAAACTGGGGGCGAAAATATTATTTTTGTAAAAAAAATAAGATTTTTTTGTTTTATACGGCTGTACATTATAAACTTCTGTGAAGCACTTGGGGCTTCATAGCGCTCACCACACATCTAAATAAGTTCCTTGTGGGTCTATTTTCCAAAATGGGGTCACTTGTTGGGGATTTCCACTGTTTAGGCGCATCAGGGGCTCTCCAAATGCGACATGACGCCCCCAGACCATTCCATCAAAGTCTGCAATCCAAAACGTCACTACTTCCCTTTCCGAGCCCTGACATGCGCCCATACAGTAGTTTTCTCCCACATATTGGGTATCAGCGTACTCAGGACAAATTGGACAACAACTTTTGGGGTCCAATTTCTCCTGTTGCCCTTGTGAAAATAAAATATTGGGGGCGAAAAAATCATTTTTGTAAAAAAAAAAAGGATTTTTTATTTTTACGGCTGTGCGTTATAAACTTCTGTGAAGCACTTCGGGGTTCAAAGTGCTCACCACACATCTAGTAAGTTCCTTGTGAGGTCTATTTTCCAAAATGGGGTCACTTGTGGGGGTTTCCACTGTTTAGGCGCATCAGGGGCTCTCCAAATGCGACATGACGCCCCCAGACCATTCCATCAAAGTCTGCAATCCAAAACGTCACTACTTCCCTTTCCGAGCCCTGACATGCGCCCATACAGTAGTTTTCTCCCACATATTGGGTATCAGCGTACTCAGGACAAATTGGACAACAACTTTTGGGGTCCAATTTCTCCTGTTACCCTTGTGAAAATAAAATATTGGGGGCGAAAAAATCATTTTTGTAAAAAAAAAAAGGATTTTTTATTTTTACGGCTGTGCGTTATAAACTTCTGTGAAGCACTTCGGGGTTCAAAGTGCTCACCACACATCTAGATAAGTTCCTTGTGGGGTCTATTTTCCAAAATGGGGTCACTTGTGGGGGGTTTCCACTGTTTAGGCGCATCAGGGGCTCTCCAAATGCGACATGACGCCCCCAGACCATTCCATCAAAGTCTGCAATCCAAACGTCACTACTTCCCTTCCGAGCCCTGACGTGCACCCATACAGTAGTTTTCTCCTACATATTGGGTATCAGCGTACTCAGGACAAATTGGACAACAACTTTTGGGTTCCAATTTCTTCTGTTACCCTTGTGAAAATAAAATATTGGGGGCGAAAAAATCATTTTTGTAAAAAAAAAAAAAGGATTTTTTATTTTAACGGCTGTACGTTATAAACTTTAGTGAAACACCTGGGGGTTCAAAGTTCTCACCACACATCTAGATAAGTTCCTTGAGGGGTCTAGTTTCCAAAATGGTGTCATTTGTGGGGGGTTTCCACTGTTTAGGCAGATCAGGAGCTCTCCAAACACGACATGGCGTCCAGCCAATTCTGCGTTGAAAAAGTGAGACGGCGCTCCTTCCCTTCCAAACTCTGCCATGCACCCAAACAGTGGTATACCCCCACATATGGGGTATCAGTGTACTCAGGACAAATTGCACAATAACTTTTGGAGTCTTGTTACCCTTGGAAAATAAAAATTGGGGTGAAAAGATCATTTTTGTGGAAAAAATATGATTTTTAAATTTTACGGCTCTACGTTATAAACTTGTGTGAAGCACTTGAGGGTTCAAATTGCTCACCAAAGATCTAGATAAGTTCCTTAGGGGGTCTAGTTTCCCAAATGGGGTCATTTGTGGGGGTTTCCACTGTTTAGGCACATCAGGGGCTCTCCAAATGCAACATGGCATCCAATCTCAATTCCAGCCAATTTTGGTTGGAAAAAGTCAAATGGTGCTCCTTCCCTTCCGAGCTCTGCCGTGCGCCCAAACAGTGGTTCCCCCCCACATATGGGGCATCAGCGTACTCAGGACAAATTGGACAACAACTTTGTGGTCCAATTTCTCCTGATACCCTTGGGAAAATAAAAAATTAGTGACTAAAAGATAATTTTTGTGGGAAAAAAATAGGATTTTTTATTTTCATGCCCGGGCATTATAAACTTGTGTGAAGCACTTGGGGGTTCAAAGTGCTCACCAAAGATCTAGATAAGTTCCTTAGGGGTCTAGTTTCCAAAATGGGGTCACTTGTGGGGGATTTCCACTGTTTAGGCTCATCTGGGGCACTGCAAACGGAACATGACCCCCATCAACGTCTGCATTCCAAAACGTTACTACTTCCTTTCCAAGCCCTGCCGTGCGCCCAAACAGTTTTCCACCCCCACATATGGGGTATCAGCGTACTCAGGACAAATTGGACAACAACTTTTGGGGTCCAATTTCCTTGGAAAATTCAAAAATTTAGGACTAAAAAATCATTTTTGTGGAATTTTTTTTTTTTTTTTCACACCCAGGCATTATAAACTTTTGTGAAACACTTGGGGTTCAAAGTGCTCACAACAGATCTAGATAAGTACCTTAGGGGTCTAGTTTCCAAAATGGTGTCACTTGGGGGGTTTCCACTGTTTAGGCGCATCAGAGGTTCTCCAAGCGCGACATGGCGTCCAATCTCAACTCCAGCCAATTTTAGTTTGAAAAAGTCAAACGGCGCTCCTTCCCTTACGAGCTCTGCCGTGTGCCCAAACAGTGGTTTTCCCCCCACATATGGGGTATTGGCGTACTCAGGAGAAATTGCATAACAACCTTATCTGTCCATTTTCTCCTTTTACCCTTGTGAAAATAAAAAAAAGTTTGTAAAAGATCATTTTTGTGGCTAAAAAGTTAAATATTCATTTTTTCCTTCCACGTTGCTTTAGTTCCTGTGAAGCACCTGAAGGGTTAATAAACTTCTTGAATGTGGTTTTGAGTACCTTGAGGGGTGCAGTTTTTAGAATGGTGTCACTTTTGGGTATTTTCTGTCATGTAGACCCCTCAAAGTGACTTCAAATGTGAGGTGGTCCCTAAAAAAAGTGGCTTTGTAAATTTTGTTGTAAAAATGAGAAATCGCTGGTCAACTTTTAACCCTTATAACTTCCTAACAAAAAAAAATTTTGATTCCAAAATTGTGCTGATGTAAAGTAGACATGTGGGAAATGTTATTTCTTAACTATTTTGTGTTACATATTTCTCTGTTTTAAGGGAATAAAAATTCAAAGTTTGAAAATTGCTAAATTTTCAAAATTTTCGCCATATTTGCGTTTTTTTCAAAAATAAACGCAAGTTATATGGAAGAAATTTTACCACTAACGTGAAGTACAATATGTCACGAGAAAACAATCTCAGAATCGCGAAGATCCGTTGAAGCGTTCCGGAGTTATAACCTCATAAAGAGACAGTGGTCAGAATTGTAAAAATTGTCCCGGTCATTAACGTGCAAACCACCCTTGGTAGGGTGAAGTGGGTTGACAACGTTGATCCAACTTCAATTTAAGTTTAAAGTTCCCGTGGCAAGAATGACAAAACACCGTTCTGCCCTCCATCACCAGTGAGTCTGTCGATGCAAACCTCTTCCCACCCACCCTCCCACCCGTGTGGGATCCATTTCTATGGACTTCATTGTGGAGTTACCAACCTCTCAAGGGAAGAACACCATTCTAGTGGTGGTTGACCGTCTAACAAAGGCAGCTCATTTTATCCCTTGTGTCGGCTTACCCACTGCAAAACAGACATCAGACTTGATGATTAAGAATGTGTTTCGCTTCATGGAGTACCGGATGAGGTCATTTCGGATCGAGGGGTGCAATTCACTTCAAGGTTTTGGCAAAATTTCTGTGCAGCATTGGACATTAAAGTAAACCTTTCTTCTGCTTTTCATCCCCAGACTAATGGACAGACAGAACGAACCAATCAGACCCTGGAGCAGTATCTCCGCTGTTTTATCTGCCACCTACAGGATGATTGGGTGGATCTACTTCCACTGGCTGAGTTCTCTTATAACAACTCTCAGAGCGCCTCCACTAAGCAGTCTCCTTTTTACTCCAATCTAGGTTATCATCCTAACATTCTTCCTCGATTTCCCATAGATACGCCCTTGCCGGCAGTGGCTGAAAGAATCACTTCTTTACAAAAGAATATGGATCTTCTAAAGGAAAATCTAGAATTGGCTCAGGAAAGGTACAAGAAAGCAGCAGATAAATTTCGTAAACCTGCACCAGCTTTCACGGTAGGAGATTTGGTCTGGCTGTCAACCAGAAATCTTAAATTAAAGATTCCATCGTCTAAATTGGGACATAAGTACATTGGACCTTATAAGATCAATAAGATTATAAGTGCTGTTGCTTGTCGTCTTCAACTGCCCAGAACTATGAGAATCCACCCTGTCTTTCATGTATCCCTACTAAAGGCTGCAACACCCAATACGTTTCCTGGACGTTCTTCTCCTTGCCCTGACCCAGTGCTGGTCGATGGTCAGGAAGAATTTATGGTGGAAAGGATTCTAGATTCCAGGTTGTACAGAAATCAGTTGCAATATTTGATTAAATGGCAGGGCTACCCAGTGGAGGACAACTCATGGGAACCAGTCAATAATGTAAATGCTCCTCGCCTGCTCCGCCAGTTTCATCAGAGGTACCCTGACAAGCCTGGTCTGAGGTCATCCGGAGGTTGTCCCTAAGGGGGGAGTAATGTAAGGTTCTTTGTCTCTGTTGACATGTTCCTTGAAACTCAGTTTTCCGTCGGCCATTTTGCTTTCTGTCTTTCTGCAGCTCTTGCCCTCAGTTAATATGGAGTTTCCAGTATTCATGTTCCCGCCCTGATTCTTCCCTCTTGCTTCTTAAGCAGCCTCAGCTGAACAATCAGTGCTCCTGAATCAAGCCTCAGTCAGTCTGTGACCTGACTTCTGGAAACCTTGGACTTGTACTCCAGCTATTCCCTACTGAGGAACCTTGGAACACTTTTGGACTCTGGAAACCTGCTGTTTGGTGAATCCATGTTTGCAGAGGAATTACGGTGCAGAGAAGAGATCCTGAACCTGCTTTGGAGATTTATTGTAGTGCTTGAAGTTACTCTGGCCTGCTGTGTCTCCTGTCGCTGTTCCTGCAAACTGTGTGAACTTTTCAGCATGCTTGTATGAAGTAATACAAGTCATTTCATATCAACCTGTGTCTCCTGTGTTTTCCTCGCACCCAAGCACAAGACGCTATAGGAACTGTACACTATACATGACACTGGTTCTGACCCCAGGCCCCTCTTAAAAGGATCTCCGGTACGGAAGTGAGGGCAAATCCACTCTGTGCTTTGGTTCTGACGCCTGGCCTCTCTTAAAGGTATCTCCAGTATGGAAGTTAGGGTAAATCCCTCAGCGCTCTGATTCTCACCCCCAGGCTTCTGTTAAAGGGATCATTGGTATGGAAGTCAGGGCAAATCCACTCAGCACTCTGGTTCTGACCCCAGGCTGACGGGATGATGTGGGATATTAGGGATAGTAGTCCGGTGGCTCTGGCTGATGGGATGATGTGGGATATTAGTGGTAGTTGTCCAGTGGCTCTGGCTGACGGGATGATGTGAAATTTTAGGGGGAGTAGTCTGGAGGCTGTGACAGGATGATGTGGGATATTAATAGTCCGGTGGCTCTGGCTGATGGGATGATGTGGGATATTAGTGGTAGTAGTCCGGTGACTCTGGCTGACGGGATGATGTGGGATATTAGGGGTAGTAGTCTTGTGGTTCTGGCTGACGGGACGATGTGGGATATTAGGGGTAGTAGTCCGATGGCTGTGACGGAATGATGTGGGATATTATAGTGAATGTGGCTATACGGAGTGGGCAGGCTATACTCTCAGCTTTATGTTTATAGATATAATCATTACAATTTGTTCTAACTAACCGTAGTTAGTTACTATGCCCAGGCAGCGCCGGGTTCTTCATTGATTCGTTCAAAACAAACCTAAAAGTGGTCTTGCTGCATAATGGCAATGCACTACCTTCAATTCCATTTGGTTATGCAGTCCACATGAAAGAAACCTGTAGCAACATGAAACAGCTGATGAGGTGCTTGAACTATGACTAACATTTGTGGTCCCTCTGTGGTGACTTAAAGTCATTGATCTCTTATTGGTCTCCAGGGTGGATACACAAAATACTGTTGCTTTTAATGTGAGTGGGATAGTCTTGCAATATCACTACAATGAAAAGACAGGCCTCTCGGACATTCACTTCAGCCAGGGAGTAAAAATGTATTGCATCTAGCAATTGTTGTCCCTCTTAAGATTTTGTTACCACCACTGCATATCAAGTTGGGCCTAACTATGAACTTTGTAAAGGCAATGGATAAAAATGCAAAAGCATTCAAGTGTTTCATTGATAAATTTCCAAGGTTGAATGAAGCCAAGATAAAGGAAGAAGTCTTTATTGGACCTCAGATTTGTAAGCTTCTTCTAGAAGAGGAGTTTATCAGTTTGTTGCAGGGCAAGGAAAAGCCTGCACGAGTAGCATTCACATTAGCGGTAACTAATTTTGTGGGAAACACAAGAAAAATAACTGAAGAATTGGTGAAAAATCTTTGTAAAACATATAAGGATCTTGGCTATAACAGGTCCTTAAAGATTAATTTTGACAATTCACATCTAGACTGTTTTCCACCAAACTGCGGAGTAGTGAGTGATTAGCACAGTGAGAGATTTAACCAAGATATTACAGCTATAGAAAAAAGATATCAAGGAAAATGGAATCAATCAATGCTTGTAGATTACTGTTGGACAATTGTAAAAGATGATCTGATGCAGGAGTCCAAGAGACAAGCAAAAAGAGTGGTCACGGAATGAGGGCTAAAGTGTGTAGTGTAATTTCTGTAACTATTGTAACATTTCCGGGGGTTTAGCTCTAGGATCGCTGTCTGGGTAGACAGAATGGCATGAAAACAGTTCATTCAGACAGCAGTTCTGGTGCAAAACTGGCCGCAACCAGCTTTATTAAAGTCCACAGCAAACAGATTAAAACAAAGCATAAACAGAAAACCTAGGCTTGTCTAGCCTCTAATTACACTTAGATAGATGGCCCTCTCTATCCGGGACCCAGACTCTACCAGTCTGTGCCCAAAACAACACATATCACATATGTTACCAGTTTGGAGCTTCACAGATACTCCTCCTTGTGTCTGAAGGCACCTTCCATGTCCAGACTTGAGAGAGATCCACTCCTATTCAGCCGCTCTTCACACGGATTCACACTGAGACTACTCCTATGTCCGGGGTCCTTCCTGCACCCAAACTGAGATAGCTCAAACACTCTTGGAGACTGCTTCCTTGTGCCAGGACACCTCTCTGTGTCCAGGCTAAAGACAGCTCTAACACTCTTGGAGACTGCTTCCTTGTGCCAGGACACCTCTCTGTGTCCAGGCTAAAGACAGCTCTAACACTCTTGGAGACTGCTTCCTTGTGCCAGGACACCTCTCTGTGTCCAGGCTAAAGACAGCTCTAACACTCTTGGAGACTGTTTCTTGTGCCAGGACACCTTCCTGTGTCCAGGCTAAACTAGCTCTCAGATTGTGTTTCCAAACACCTACTTCTGGTCTCCTAATTAACACCTGAGTAGTTTCAGGCTTGTGCTGCAAGTGTGTGCTGAATGTGAGGTGTAGTGACCTTTCTCTACCACTAGGTTTACAAAGCCACACATTTCCCTTATACCTAGGTGAAATGTACACCCCATTCATCACATATTCACTCACTGTCTCACATATCCCCTCCCTCTTCTCCAGACCGGAGGGCTGGTCATCCAGACCGGAGGGCTGGTCAACAATCCAACAGAGACAGTGAACTCTGGACCAGTCATGGCCCTCATCAGCTTCATCTTCACCACTGTCATAGCCAACATCAGCTTTCTCTTCATCTGAAGCATCCGCACCACCCTGTACCCTCCCAGGCCTATACTCTCTGCGGGCCTCGGGTATCCTGCACGGTTTCATCTTGACCTTAGGGCCGGGCTCATTTTCGATATAGTGCCTGGCCAGAGAAGTACGACCCGACACATCAGAACACTTCTGCTGACTCTTCCTCAGAAACTCACGTACCTCCTGTCCCTGGTGCACTGACCATGTGTCACCAACTATCACAGAAGGTATAGGGGGTTTTTCACTTTTCTCCAGTTCCCCACTTTCAGGCTCTTCTGGCAAGACATGCCCAGAAGCCCCACCGTCCGTCCCACACTCTACTTCCTCAGCCACATCTGGCTCACTGTCAGGGCTATACCCTTCATTTTCATTCATATCCTGCTCACTGTCAGGGTTATATAATTCATTTTCATTCACATCCCGCTCACTTTCAGGAGTATACAATTCATTCTCATTCACATCCTGATCTGGAACCTTAGTTAACATGTCATCCACAACATTAACTTCACCATCTGGTCCCTCAAGTATGTGACTATGTGACAACCCCAGCACTATGCTTCCATATAGCTCAGGTGCTAGGAGCTGGCTCACTACCTCTCCCTGGACTTCAGTGTCCCTATACAATAGGCTATTGTCCACGGCAGCATGAGGAAACCTCTCCTCAGAACCAGGCTCCTGGGAAACCTCATTTAGAACAATCATATTTTCCTGTGCTGTTTTAAGAATGGGGTCTCGCCACTGCTCACTCTCAAAATTGTCACAGGACACAGGCAAGTCAGGGACACTCGGTTCCCGAGAACCACCATCCTCGTCTCCCAACATCACCTGCAAAGGAATTTCATCACTATCACAGTCATCATTATTATCAACATCATCATCATGACTATGATCAGTATTATCATCACTATCATGATCATCATCATTATCATTATCAGCATCAGCATCAGCATCATCATGGTCATCATCATTATCATCATCATCATCATCATCATCATCATTATCACATAAGTTTAACGTCCCACTAGCATTGTGTTCCGCCCCTCGGGACTGCGCACCCTCAATAGGAGCTTCATCACACTGTCCATCAGAAACATTTCTCCCCAGAGATCCTTAGACCGGGGAAAGTCATTACCCACTATGACGGGGTGCACCAGGCTCTTCACTACCCCCACTTCATATGAAACCTCCCCGAGTTTGGGGACCAAGTCCACGGCAGTCTCTGGGTAGACTTTGGTGTCTTCATGGATGCACACCATACTCAGGTGCTTATCAGGGATGAAGTCCCTATCAATCAGGCTGTCACATACGAAAGTCACTGGACTCTCTGAGTCCAAGAGGGCCTGTGCTGGACAGTCATTTACTACCACCGGGGACCCCTGTGGTCCAGTCTCTTCGGCTGAGGTGGACACACACACAGGTTCTGCGCAGAGAGAGAGGGATCCGCCAACATCACAACACATAGGCTCCCCCTCTATTGGACAGTCGGCCGCAATTTCACGACATCTCCAACACTGTCCACCACAATCACCCTCCCATATGTCCCCTATAGCTGGAACGCTCTTACCGCGAGAGTTCAGCGTCCGGGAACTCTGAAGCGACGACCTCTCAGACGGCTGTACCTCAGGAGGACGTGCTCGGGTGTAGCAGTTCACCATCACCTCTTCAACTCCATAATCAGGCCTGCTGACTGCAGACTCCCAACTGTATCTCCAGTCACGAACTCCCCTGGCACGGGCTGTCACCGTAACACCCAGCCGGGCAAGAATCCCCACTTTCATCTTAGCATAGTCTTGGCGGTCCTGCTCGCTCAGGTCAGCATAGGCCACCTGGGGCACTCCAATCAGATAGGGTGCGACCATCATGGCCCACTCAGATAGGGGCAGATTCTCCTTCTCTGCCAGTTCCTCAAATCTAGTGAGATATACCTCCACATCATCACGAGGTGTCATCTTTTTCAGGGACCGTCTTACCGCCTTCTTTACAACGGACAAGTCAGGTGCCTTCACAACATTACTCTGGGACGAGGTGCTGAGAGCTGCAATCTGCTCCAACACCCAGTTATTCTCCTGCTGCTGCTGCAGGATTTGCTGCTGGTACTGCTGCATGCACTGCTGGTGCTGCAGCTCCATGGTCCGCTGGGCCTGCACCAGGTACTCAATGAGCTCCTTCATACTGCCGGACTTATCTGTCTCAACCACGGCAGTTTTATGTTGCACAATAACTTGCGCCATTTGTTCAAACAGCGCCTTCATGCTGTCATCCATGCTGTCAGACTTCTCTGTCTTAACAACGGCAGTCTTCACTCAAGACATACACACTCTACAGTCTTTTCCATAGAAAAATTCAGCTCTGCTGTGCAGACACTTTTTTTTTTTCTTTGCAAAGTCTATTAGGGCTCCTGTCTCTTTAAGACTGCTCCACAGACTTTTCTTTTGCTGCTGCACATTCCACTGTCATTTTCACAACAAGTTCAGCTTTGCTGTGCATACATTTTCTCTCTGCAGACCCTATCAGGGCCACTGTCTCTCCAAGACTGCTCCAAACAGACGTTTCTGCTGACACACTTTTTTTTTTCTCTGCTGCTATTTCAACAGACTTCACCTTTATTGCTGTCTCTAAGCCTCTGTGCTGCATGCACACTCCAGCACTAACTGTATCAGCCACTGCGCTGCCCCAGCATTCTCCGCCAATTGTAACATTTCCGGGGGTTTAGCTCTAGGATCGCTGTCTGGGTAGACAGAATGGCATGAAAACAGTTCATTCAGACAGCAGTTCTGGTGCAAAACTGGCCGCAACCAGCTTTATTAAAGTCCACAGCAAACAGATTAAAACAAAGCATAAACAGAAAACCTAGGCTTGTCTAGCCTCTAATTACACTTAGATAGATGGCCCTCTCTATCCGGACCCAGACTCTACCAGTCTGTGCCCAAAACAACACATATCACATATGTTACCAGTTTGGAGCTTCACAGATACTCCTCCTTGTGTCTGAAGGCACCTTCCATGTCCAGACTTGAGAGAGATCTACTCCTATTCAGCCGCTCTTCACACGGATTCGCACTGAGACTACTCCTATGCCGGGGTCCTTCCTGCACCCAAACTGAGATAGCTCAAACACTCTTGGAGACTGCTTCCTTGTGCCAGGACACCTCTCTGTGTCCAGGCTAAAGACAGCTCTAACACTCTTGGAGACTGCTTCCTTGTGCCAGGACACCTCTCTGTGTCCAGGCTAAAGACAGCTCTAACACTCTTGGAGACTGCTTCCTTGTGCCAGGACACCTCTCTGTGTCCAGGCTAAAGACAGCTCTAACACTCTTGGAGACTGTTTCTTGTGCCAGGACACCTTCCTGTGTCCAGGCTAAACTAGCTCTCAGATTGTGTTTCCAAACACCTACTTCTGGTCTCCTAATTAACACCTGAGTAGTTTCAGGCTTGTGCTGCAAGTGTGTGCTGAATGTGAGGTGTAGTGACCTTTCTCTACCACTAGGTTTACAAAGCCACACATTTCCCTTATACCTAGGTGAAATGTACACCCCATTCATCACATATTCACTCACTGTCTCACACTATTTATAATTTGCCATAGTGTTTAGACAGGTGTTAGTTATTTGAATTGTTGATAAGTTTCTTCTAAATAAATATCAGAAAAATGGCATAAAATATTCTGCATCTTTATATTTGCAAAAACTACTGAAACTGTTATGCATTAATTATGTGTAGCAGTAAATGGAAAACTCTTTGATATTATAGAAACAAGAGCTAAATAAAAATTTTCATAGTCAGATTTGAATTCAGGAGGTCAAAATCATTAAGAAATGGCTCATTTCATAACTGAACCTGATAACTTTCAAAAATATGCATGTGTTATTTGTCAAAGGTGCCATTTCAATTATATGCACAAGAATCAGAGATTTTAGATATGACTTTCTGTTTAGTCTCTTTCTTGTGCGAACTTTGTCCATCACTTTAAGAGAGATTCCACTGTTGCTTTCTAGTCTTTTCTACTAGCATGTCTTTCCAAGTTCTGGTGTTAGGTTTGTCAAGCCTTCTCTTCTCTCATGGTTGTCATTTATGTCCACCCCGATCTCAGTTGTGCAATCACAATATTGCATTTTCATGCTCCTGAAGATCCTGTTCTTGGGAGAGTCTCATTTTGTGCTGTTCTAAGAGCAGAAACAATTTCCTGTTTAGACTGAATTTCTTGTGCTTTTGCAGTGTTAACATGCCATATGTGGATCAGCTGATTATTCTCCACTATAAATGAATAGTGACTCTTGCTTTCTGCTTTTCTTGTTCAATTCCTGATTTGTAATCTGTGGTCAATCTAAAGTAATAAATTCCTATAATCATCTCTGGTCAGTGACATTTCCACTTTAAACAGGTCACTCTTTAAAGGCTAAATCTCTGAGCTGTATTTTCCTTCTCTCCTTTTATGTATATGGATCGCCCGCCAGGGCAGTGGGATACTTGGTACCGGGCCGGTGTATGGAAGGGAGGTGTCACAGCGGCAGTGACCCGGTCCGTGGCCCTGGGCGTCCAATGAAAGGGGAATTATTTACAGGGGAATGAATAGAGTTTGTAGTAAGGTATTCGTGATGCCACTTGTGGTATCTGGTCACAGATGACCAGCGCTGCAGTGCAGATCCTCTGAGACTGATGGTGTGATGCAGCAGAAGTGGAATAGCTCCCCATAAGTGAAGCTCGTCTCAGGGCAGGGTGATGTTGTAAAAATAGAGTAATGGTGCTGGGAGGCGTAGCAGAGTGGAGTGTGCGTCGCATGAAGAAACTGAGAAACAGTCAGTTGCAGTTTCCAACTTTACTCACAGTTCTGTCTGCAGCACAGATGCCCACTTGGTACAGTGTCCTCCAGGTGAGGGGCTCAGCAAACTCCCAGGTAGATTTGAATACACCTTTCCAGGACTCCTTTCTATATGTGTTCCTTTTACTGGCCATCTCACTGTGCTGATTTTCCCGCCTAATACCTTTCCAGCACCTTCACAAACAGTGTCCCAGATCAGCGGCTGCGAATCCTGTCGGATAGTGTCTTATCTCTGCGTTTTCTTAATTCTATATAGCTACCTCTCCGGCGAAGATAATTGTGGTTATTGTCTGTGATCCCTAAAGTTATCACAGCAGTCGACTTGCTAGCTGAGTCATAAAAATCCTCCACTAGGCTAAGGGGTCGAGTTCCCTCTGCAACCTGTCCCTCTGCAAACAGATCGGCACCCACGGATGATTCTTGTTCTCTCCGTATCCCTAGGACCCCTTCCTCTGCCTCGAGAAGCTTCTCTCTCTCTCTTTCTGCTTCTCTCCCCTTTCACTCTCCACTTCTTGGACTGATCTCTTCCCAGCTCAAGGCCCTCTCTGAGTCCGTCTCTGGACTCCTTTCCTCTGCAGCCTCCCCTTACAGGGAGCTGCTTCAACACACTTCTGCCTCCTTCCGCTTCCTCACATTTCTCTAAACTTTGTTCCTTGCTTCCTCAAGCTTCACTCCTCCTCTTGCTACTTACTAACTCCACCCACCCATACGCTCTTTACTAACCAGCCTGGGATGAGACCATCCTCCCGCAAGGTACGTCCAGGGTGCCCAGCTGCTATAGTCTGTGTTGGGAGCAGGTGTTACAGTCCAGTGTGGTGCTCCCTCCTTAACCGAGAGTGAATTAGCACACCTCTGGGTGAGGTGAAATACCTCTGTGGCGACTGAACCCTCAGGGGCGCCACATATATACTGAGCTTCTTTCAGGATATGAGGACATCTGTTCAGCATGCTTCCTGCTTTGCTCTTTCCATCTCTGGGCCAATAACCTGATGCAGATTTCAGCTTTCTGCAGAATCATCAGCACTCAAGACAGTAAGGGAGAATGTACTATTAACTTGGGACATACAGCACAAATTACCATCATCAACATCGAGGATGTGGGAAAAACTAACAAAAGAACCAGAGTGGTTAACACAGAACCATCCATTGTTTGATCTAAACAGGCCTTCCAACATAAACCTGCATTTGTTGTATTCTCCATTACTGTTAGGTATGAGGCATTACAGTTCGGGAAAGAAAAAGAGTTTGAGGGATTCAGTCCATGGCGAGGTACCTAATACTTAGCAGATGGTATTCCAATCTTATTGGAGTATTAAAACTAATAGACTTTTATTATTTAAATTTAAAATACTAAAATAAGCCAAAAAATAGAGTGCACGTGGAAGGACAAACCTAAAATATGCTATCAGTGGAATTCAGCAAATTCAACTACAAATCAATAGAGCCCTCAGTCCTTATAGACATTTCAGATATCCGTATTTTTCCAAGATATGTTGGGTGAAGTTGGACGTGTAGTCCGTATGGCACAGGAATGAACTGTATCACTGTATATATACCTCTCAACAGGACACACATTTGTACATAGCTATCGCAATAAACTCAAACCTTTGTACCTAAGGATACAATATGCAATATAGGATAAAAGATTATATCACCATAACGCCAATTGCATGCTATTTATATGGACCATATGACATTAGTATCATCATTTTTGTTATGTATACCCCTTTTCACATGTAAAGCGCCATGGAATAAATGGCGCTATAATAATAAATAATAATAATAATAACTAGTACTCCAAATCAAGATTACAGCCTATGTCCTCCTAAACCACAGTACAGCATATATAAAAGCAGTATATGGCTTGACAAGAGACAGAGGGAGTCAGTAGGTGGTTGCTGATTTCCATTTATTCATATTCACTATATATCAGTACAACCAAATGCTCATATATCCTTTTGAAGCTCCTCTCCTCTCGTCATAACTCATAAAGATTGCAACATTATTAACAACCATAAGGAATGGTCTCACCCATCCGTGGGGGGTAATTGCCAATTCCTCTCTCACTGCTGGCTGGCGGACTCTATTCCTCTATTACCTCCCTTCTCCCGATGCCATGGCAGATTGACTTGGCGACATGTTTTTAGGCCCCCTTGGCACTCCCTTGATGAGTAGAGGCTAAAAGTGTCTGGAGAAGGGAGGTAACAGGGGAATGGAGTCCGCCAGGCAGCAGTGAGAGGGGAATTGGAAATTTCCCCCCACGGATGGGTTCCTTATGATTATTAACCCTTTTGCGACAGAGCCTGTTTTTGCCTTCATGACCGGGACAATTTTTTCAATTCTGACCAGTGTCATTTTATGAGATCTTAACTCTAGAATGCTTCAACGGATCCCGATCAATCTGAGAATGTTCTCTTGTGATATATTGTACTTTATGACAGTAGTAAAAATTTCTTTGATATGACTTGCATTTATTTGTTAAAAAAATGAAAATTTGGCAAAAATTTTGCAATTTTCAAACTTAATTTTTATGTCCTTAAATCAGAGAGTCATATTGCACAAAATAGTTAATAAATAACATTTCAAATATGTCTTATTTGCATCAGCACAATTTTTTAAACATAATTTTTTTGTTAGGAAGTTATAAGGGTTAAAAGTTGACCAGCGATTTCTTATTTTTCCGACAAAATTTACAAAACCATTTTTTTTAGGGAAAACCTCATATTTGAAGTGAGTTTGGGGGGTCATTATGATAGAAAATACCAAAAAGTGACACCATTCTAAAAACTGCACCCCTCAAGGTACTCAAAACCACATTCAAGAAGTTAATTAACCCTTTACATGCTTCAAAGGAACTGAATAAACGTGGAAGGAAAAAATTAACATTTAACTGATTTTCACAAACATTTTACTTCAGAACGATTTTTTTTATTTTCACAAGAGCAAAAAGAGAAAATAAACCACAAAATTTGTTGTGCAATTTCTCATGAATACGCTGATATCCCATATGTCGGGGTAAACCACTGCTTGGGTGCATGGCAGAGCTCGGAAGGGAAGGAGTGCCGTTTGACTTTTTCAATGCAGAATTTTCCTGGAATTGAGATCGGACGCTATGTTGCGTTTGGAGAGCCCCTGATGTGCCTAAACAGTGGAAACCCCCCACAAGTGACACCACTTTGGAAAATACACACCCCAAGGAACTTATCTAGATGTGTGGTGAGCACTCTGAACCCCAAAGTGCTTCAAAGAAGTTTATAACGTAGATGCCATGAAAATAAAAAATCATATTTTTTCCACAAAAATGATATTTTCACCCCCAAATTTTTATTTTCCAAAAGGGTAACAGGAGAAATTAGACCACAAAAGTTGTTGTGCAATTTGTCCTGAGTATGCCGATACCCCATATGTGGGGGTAAATCACTGTTTGGGAGCAGGGCAGAGCTCAGAAGGGAAGGAGCACCATTTGACTTTTTCAATGCAGAATTGGATGGAATTGAGATAGGACGCCATGTCGCATTCGTAGAGCCCCTGATGTGCTTAAACAGTGGAAACCCCACAATTCTAATTCCAACCCTAACACCAACACACCCCTAACCTTAATTCCAACCATAACCCTTACCACAACCCTAACACCAATACAGCCCTAACCCTAATCCCAACCATAACCCTAACCACAACCCTAATCCCAACATACCCCTAACCCTACTCAAAAGCCTAACCACAAACCTAACCCTAATCCCAACCCTAACCCTAGCCCAACACTAACCCAAACCTTAGCCCCAACTCTAACCCTAACTATAACTCCAACGCTAACCCTAACTTTAGCCCCAACCATAACCCTAATTTTAGCCCCAACATAACCCAAAACTTTAGCGCAAACCATAACCCTAACTTTAGCCCCAACTCTGACCCTAACTTTAGCCCCAACTCTAACCCTAACTTTACCCTATCACTAACACTAACTTTAGCCTAACACTAACCCTAACTTTAGCCTCAACCCTAACCCTAACTTTAGCCTAACACTTTCCCTTACTTTAGCTCCAACCCTAACCCTATCTTTAGCCCCAACCCTAACCCTAACTTTAGCCTAACAATAACCCTAACTTTAACTTCAACCCTAACTTTAGCCTAACACTAACAATAACTTTAGCACTAAACCTAACTGCCTTATCTGTTTTTTTACTTTATAACAAGATCGCTGACTGGCACAGCTGTACTTGTTACACTGTTTCTCCTCTAATCTCTCACTGACAGGAGATCAGAGGAGAAACAGCATTATTATGAGGCAGCAAACTTTCCCAGTGATTTTTCTCATTGGCTGCTGTGACGCTGACGTCATCAAGACCTGAACCAATCAGGTCTCGATGAGGTTGGAGGTCACAGGAAGCATTGTGCGCCAGAATCGCCTCGTTATAAGTTCTGTGGGGGTCCCGATCAGCACAAAACCGCCGACCGTAGACAAACCTCGGGGCTGCACAAAGCTCTGCTAGCACTGACATTAACCCCTTTATTCCATTGGACGTAATATTCCATCCATGTGACCCTGGACCTCATTCCCATGGACGGAATAGTACGTACAGGGCTATCACAGCTGACACCCGGGACCGTGTGTCAGGAGCGGTCACGGACCGCTCCTGGCACATTAACCCCTGGTACACCGCGATCAAACATGATCGCGGTGTACCAGGGGCACAGGGGAGCATCGTGCAGGGAGGGGGCTCCCTGTACGATCCCCTGAGACCTTCAGAACAGCACGATGTGATCGCGCTGTTCTGAGGCCTTCCTCCCTCCAAGGACCCGGATCCAAGATGGCCGCCGGGTCCTGCAGGGAGGCGGCTTACTCAGTGCCTGCTGAGAGCAGGCACTGAGAAGCCTGCAGCACTGCCAGAGCGATCGCTGGTGTGACAGAGTGCTGTGCACACTGTCACACCAGCGATCTCACCCTACATAGTGATGTCCCACCCTAGGACAAAGTATAAAAGTTAAAAAAATAAAAATAAAATGTGTAAAAAAAAAAAAAAAATATTCCCAATAAATTCATTTATTCCTGTAAATAAAAAAAACAAAACAATAAAAGTACACATATTTGGTATCTCCACGTCTGTAACGTCCCCCCCTATAAAACTGTCCCACTAGTTAACCCCTTTAGTGAACCCCTTAAAAAAAAAAACAAAGCAAAAAATCAATGCTTTATCATCATACCGCCGAACAAATGTGGAATAACACGCGATCAAAAAGACCGATATAAATAAACATGGTACCGCTGAAAATGTCATCTTGTCCCGCAAAAAATGAGCCACCACACAGCATCATCAGCGAAAAAATAAAAAAGTTATAGCTCGCAGAATAAAGCGATGCAAAAATAATAATTTTTTATATAAAATTGTTTTTATTCTATAAAAGCACCAAAACATAAAAAAAATGATATGAATGAGGTATCGCCGTAATCGTACTGACCCGAAGAATAAAACTGCTTTATCAATTTTACCACACGCGGAACGGTATAAACGCCTCCCCCAAAAGAAATTCATGAATTGCTGATTTTTGTTCATTCTAACCTCCCAAAAATCGAAATAAAAAGCAATCAAAAAATGTCACGTGCTCAAAAATGGTACCAATAAAAACGTCAACTCGTACCGCAAAAAATAAGACCTCACATGACTCTGTGGGCCAAAATATGCAAAACTTATAGCTCTCAAAATGTGGTGATGCAAAAACTATTTTTTGCAATAAAAAGCGTCTTTTAGCGTGACAGCTGCCAATCATAAAAACCCGCTATAAATAGTAAACCAAACCCCCTTTATCACCCCCTTAGTTAGGGAAAAATAATAAAATTAAAAAAATGTATTTATTTCCATTTTCCCATTAGGGGTAGGGTTAGGGTTGCGGCTAAAGTTAGGGTTAGGGTTGGCGCTAAAGTTAGGATTAGGGTTAGGATTAGGGTTAGGTGTGTGTTAGGGTTAGGTTTGTGGTTAGGGTTGGGACTACGGTTAGGGGTGTGTTGTGGTTAGGGTTGGAGTTAGAATTGGGGGGTTTCCGCTGTTTAGGCACATCAGGGCTCTCCAAATGTGACATGGCGTCTGATCTCAATTCCAGCCAATTCTGTGTTGAAAAAGTCAAACGGTGCTCCTTCACTTCTGAGCTCTGCCATGCCCCAAACAGTAGTTTACCCCCTCATATGGGGTATCAGCGTACTCTGGACCCCAAGAGTTATTGTGCAATTTGTCCTATTTCTTCTGTTACCCTTGGGAAAATAAAAAACTGGGGCAAAAATATCATTTTTGTAAAAAAAATGATTTTTTTGTTTTTACGGCTGTACGTCATAGACTTCTGTGAAGCACTTGGGGCTTTATAGCGCTCACCACACATCTAGATAATTTCCTTGTGGGGTCTATTTTCCAAAATGGCGTCACTTGTGGGGGTTTCCACTGTTTAGGCGCATCAGGGGCTCTCCAAATGCGACATGACGCCCCCAGACCATTCCATCAAAGTCTGCAATCCAAAACGTCACTACTTCCCTTCCGAGCCCCAACGTGTACCCATACAGTAGTTTTCTCCCACATATTGGGTATCAGCGTACTCAGGACAAATTGGACAACAAGTTTTGGGGTCCAATTTCTCCTGTTATCCTTGTGAAAATAAAATATTGGGGGCGGAAAAATCATTTTTGTAAAAAAAAAAAAAAGGATTTTTTATTTTTACGGCTGTACATTATAAACTTCTGTGAAGCACTTTGGGGTTCAAAGTGCTCACCACACATCTACATAAGTTCCTTGTGGGTCTATTTTCCAAAATGGGGTCACTTGTGGGGGTTTCCACTGTTTAGGCGTATCAGGGGCTCTCCAAATGCGACATGACGCCCCCAAACCATTCCATCAAAGTCTGCAATCCAAAACGTCACTACTTCCCTTCCGAGCCCCAACGTGTGACCATACAGTAGTTTTCTCCCACATATTGGGTGTAAGCGTACTGAGCACAAATTGGACAACAACTTTTGGGGTCCAATTTCTCCTGTTATCCTTGTGAAAATAAAATATTGAGGGCAAAAAAATCATTTTAGTAAAAAAAAAAAAAGATTTTTTATTTTACGGCTGTACGTTATAAACTTCTGTGAAGCACTTCGGGGTTCAAAGTGCTCACCACACATCTAGATAAGTTCCTTGAGGGTCTAGTTTCCAAAATGGTGTCATTTGTCGGAGGTTTCCACTGTTTAGGCAGATCAGGAGCTCTCCAAACACGACATGGCATCCAGCCAATTCTGCGTTGAAAAAGTCAAACGGCGCTCCTTCCCTTCCAAACTCTGCCATGCACCCAAACAGTGGTTTACCCCCACATATGGGGTATCAGCGTACTCAGGACAAATTGCACAATAACTTTTGGGGTCTTGTTACCCTTGGGAAAATAAAAATTGGGGTGAAAAGATCATTTTTGTGGAAAAAATATGATTTTTTTAATTTTACGGCTCTACGTTATAAACTTGTGTGAAGCACTTGGGGTTCAAATTGCTCACCAAAGATCTAGATAAGTTCCTTAGGGGGTCTAGTTTCCCAAATGGGGTCACTTGTGGGGGGTTTCCACTGTTTAGGCACATCAGTGGCTCTTCAAATGCAACATGGCGTCCAATCTCAATTCCAGCCAATTTTGGTTGGAAAAAGTCAAATGGTGCTCCTTCCATACCGAGCTCTGCCGTGCGCCCAAACTGTGGTTCCCCCCCACATATGGGGTATCAGCGTACTCAGGACAAATTGGACAACAACTTTTGTGGTCCAATTTCTCCTGTTACCCTTGGGAAAATAAAAAATTAGTGACTAAAAGATAATTTTTGCGGGAAAAAAATAGGATTTTTTATTTTCATGCCCGGGCATTATAAACTTGTGTGAAGCACTTGGGGTTCAAAGTGCTCACCAAAGATCTAGATAAGTTCCTTAGGGGGTCTAGTTTCCAAAATGGGGTCACTTGTGGGGGTTTCCACTGTTTAGGCTCATCTGGGGCACTGCAAACGGAACATGACCCCCATCAACGTCTGCATTCCAAAACGTTACTACTTTCTTTCCAAGCCCTGCCGTGTGCCCAAACAGTTCCCCCCCCACATATGGGGTATCAGCGTACTCAGGAAAAATTGGACAACAACTTTTGTGGGCCCAAATTTTTCCCGTTACCCTTTGGGGAAAAAAAAAAATTTTGTGACTAAAAGATAATTTTTTTTTGGGGAAAAAAAAAGGTTTTTTATTTTCATGCCCCGGGGATTTTTAAATTGTTTGAAGCACTTTGGGGGGTTAAAAATGCTCACCCAAAAATTAGATAAGTTCCTTTGGGGGTCTGTTTTAAAATGGGGCACTTGGGGGGGGTTTTCCCCTGTTTAGGCTCATTGGGGCACTGAAAGGAAATGACCCCCCTCAAGTCTGCATTCCAAAAAATTATACTTTCTTTTCCAAACCCCGCCGTGGCCCAAAAAGTTCCCCCCCCCCAAAATGGGGTACAGGGTTTAGGAAAAAAAAAGGGCAACCCAAATTTTTGGGGGCCCAAATT
>JARQOD010000661.1:32848-132119 GCA_033576555.1 Oophaga sylvatica
TTGCGTTTGGAGAGCCCCTGATGTGCCTAAACAGTGGAAACCCCCCACAAGTGACACCACTTTGGAAAATACACACCCCAAGGAACTTATCTAGATGTGTGGTGAGCACTCTGAACCCCAAAGTGCTTCAAAGAAGTTTATAACGTAGATGCCATGAAAATAAAAAATCATATTTTTTCCACAAAAATGATATTTTCACCCCCAAATTTTTATTTTCCAAAAGGGTAACAGGAGAAATTAGACCACAAAAGTTGTTGTGCAATTTGTCCTGAGTATGCCGATACCCCATATGTGGGGGTAAATCACTGTTTGGGAGCAGGGCAGAGCTCAGAAGGGAAGGAGCACCATTTGACTTTTTCAATGCAGAATTGGATGGAATTGAGATAGGACGCCATGTCGCATTCGTAGAGCCCCTGATGTGCTTAAACAGTGGAAACCCCACAATTCTAATTCCAACCCTAACACCAACACACCCCTAACCTTAATTCCAACCATAACCCTTACCACAACCCTAACACCAATACAGCCCTAACCCTAATCCCAACCATAACCCTAACCACAACCCTAATCCCAACATACCCCTAACCCTACTCAAAAGCCTAACCACAAACCTAACCCTAATCCCAACCCTAACCCTAGCCCAACACTAACCCAAACCTTAGCCCCAACTCTAACCCTAACTATAACTCCAACGCTAACCCTAACTTTAGCCCCAACCATAACCCTAATTTTAGCCCCAACATAACCCAAAACTTTAGCGCAAACCATAACCCTAACTTTAGCCCCAACTCTGACCCTAACTTTAGCCCCAACTCTAACCCTAACTTTACCCTATCACTAACACTAACTTTAGCCTAACACTAACCCTAACTTTAGCCTCAACCCTAACCCTAACTTTAGCCTAACACTTTCCCTTACTTTAGCTCCAACCCTAACCCTATCTTTAGCCCCAACCCTAACCCTAACTTTAGCCTAACAATAACCCTAACTTTAACTTCAACCCTAACTTTAGCCTAACACTAACAATAACTTTAGCACTAAACCTAACTGCCTTATCTGTTTTTTTACTTTATAACAAGATCGCTGACTGGCACAGCTGTACTTGTTACACTGTTTCTCCTCTAATCTCTCACTGACAGGAGATCAGAGGAGAAACAGCATTATTATGAGGCAGCAAACTTTCCCAGTGATTTTTCTCATTGGCTGCTGTGACGCTGACGTCATCAAGACCTGAACCAATCAGGTCTCGATGAGGTTGGAGGTCACAGGAAGCATTGTGCGCCAGAATCGCCTCGTTATAAGTTCTGTGGGGGTCCCGATCAGCACAAAACCGCCGACCGTAGACAAACCTCGGGGCTGCACAAAGCTCTGCTAGCACTGACATTAACCCCTTTATTCCATTGGACGTAATATTCCATCCATGTGACCCTGGACCTCATTCCCATGGACGGAATAGTACGTACAGGGCTATCACAGCTGACACCCGGGACCGTGTGTCAGGAGCGGTCACGGACCGCTCCTGGCACATTAACCCCTGGTACACCGCGATCAAACATGATCGCGGTTGTACCAGGGGCACAGGGGAGCATCGTGCAGGGAGGGGGCTCCCTGTACGATCCCCTGAGACCTTCAGAACAGCACGATGTGATCGCGCTGTTCTGAGGCCTTCCTCCCTCCAAGGACCCGGATCCAAGATGGCCGCCGGGTCCTGCAGGGAGGCGGCTTACTCAGTGCCTGCTGAGAGCAGGCACTGAGAAGCCTGCAGCACTGCCAGAGCGATCGCTGGTGTGACAGAGTGCTGTGCACACTGTCACACCAGCGATCTCACCCTACATAGTGATGTCCCACCCTAGGACAAAGTATAAAAGTTAAAAAAATAAAAATAAAATGTGTAAAAAAAAAAAAAAAATATTCCCAATAAATTCATTTATTCCTGTAAATAAAAAAAACAAAACAATAAAAGTACACATATTTGGTATCTCCACGTCTGTAACGTCCCCCCCTATAAAACTGTCCCACTAGTTAACCCCTTTAGTGAACCCCTTAAAAAAAAAAACAAAGCAAAAAATCAATGCTTTATCATCATACCGCCGAACAAATGTGGAATAACACGCGATCAAAAAGACCGATATAAATAAACATGGTACCGCTGAAAATGTCATCTTGTCCCGCAAAAAATGAGCCACCACACAGCATCATCAGCGAAAAAATAAAAAAGTTATAGCTCGCAGAATAAAGCGATGCAAAAATAATAATTTTTTATATAAAATTGTTTTTATTCTATAAAAGCACCAAAACATAAAAAAAATGATATGAATGAGGTATCGCCGTAATCGTACTGACCCGAAGAATAAAACTGCTTTATCAATTTTACCACACGCGGAACGGTATAAACGCCTCCCCCAAAAGAAATTCATGAATTGCTGATTTTTGTTCATTCTAACCTCCCAAAAATCGAAATAAAAAGCAATCAAAAAATGTCACGTGCTCAAAAATGGTACCAATAAAAACGTCAACTCGTACCGCAAAAAATAAGACCTCACATGACTCTGTGGGCCAAAATATGCAAAACTTATAGCTCTCAAAATGTGGTGATGCAAAAACTATTTTTTGCAATAAAAAGCGTCTTTTAGCGTGACAGCTGCCAATCATAAAAACCCGCTATAAATAGTAAACCAAACCCCCTTTATCACCCCCTTAGTTAGGGAAAAATAATAAAATTAAAAAAATGTATTTATTTCCATTTTCCCATTAGGGGTAGGGTTAGGGTTTTGGGCTAAAGTTAGGGTTAGGGTTGGCGCTAAAGTTAGGATTAGGGTTAGGATTAGGGTTAGGTGTGTGTTAGGGTTAGGTTTGTGGTTAGGGTTGGGACTACGGTTAGGGGTGTGTTGTGGTTAGGGTTGGAGTTAGAATTGGGGGGTTTCCGCTGTTTAGGCACATCAGGGCTCTCCAAATGTGACATGGCGTCTGATCTCAATTCCAGCCAATTCTGTGTTGAAAAAGTCAAACGGTGCTCCTTCACTTCTGAGCTCTGCCATGCGCCCAAACAGTAGTTTACCCCCTCATATGGGGTATCAGCGTACTCTGGACCCCAAGAGTTATTGTGCAATTTGTCCTATTTCTTCTGTTACCCTTGGGAAAATAAAAAACTGGGGCAAAAATATCATTTTTGTAAAAAAAAATGATTTTTTTGTTTTTACGGCTGTACGTCATAGACTTCTGTGAAGCACTTGGGGCTTTATAGCGCTCACCACACATCTAGATAATTTCCTTGTGGGGTCTATTTTCCAAAATGGCGTCACTTGTGGGGGTTTCCACTGTTTAGGCGCATCAGGGGCTCTCCAAATGCGACATGACGCCCCCAGACCATTCCATCAAAGTCTGCAATCCAAAACGTCACTACTTCCCTTCCGAGCCCCAACGTGTACCCATACAGTAGTTTTCTCCCACATATTGGGTATCAGCGTACTCAGGACAAATTGGACAACAAGTTTTGGGGTCCAATTTCTCCTGTTATCCTTGTGAAAATAAAATATTGGGGGCGGAAAAATCATTTTTGTAAAAAAAAAAAAAAAGGATTTTTATTTTTACGGCTGTACATTATAAACTTCTGTGAAGCACTTTGGGGTTCAAAGTGCTCACCACACATCTACATAAGTTCCTTGTAGGGTCTATTTTCCAAAATGGGGTCACTTGTGGGGGGTTTCCACTGTTTAGGCGTATCAGGGGCTCTCCAAATGCGACATGACGCCCCCAAACCATTCCATCAAAGTCTGCAATCCAAAACGTCACTACTTCCCTTCCGAGCCCCAACGTGTGACCATACAGTAGTTTTCTCCCACATATTGGGTGTAAGCGTACTGAGCACAAATTGGACAACAACTTTTGGGGTCCAATTTCTCCTGTTATCCTTGTGAAAATAAAATATTGAGGGCAAAAAAATCATTTTAGTAAAAAAAAAAAAAAGATTTTTTATTTTACGGCTGTACGTTATAAACTTCTGTGAAGCACTTCGGGGTTCAAAGTGCTCACCACACATCTAGATAAGTTCCTTGAGGGGTCTAGTTTCCAAAATGGTGTCATTTGTCGGAGGTTTCCACTGTTTAGGCAGATCAGGAGCTCTCCAAACACGACATGGCATCCAGCCAATTCTGCGTTGAAAAAGTCAAACGGCGCTCCTTCCCTTCCAAACTCTGCCATGCACCCAAACAGTGGTTTACCCCCACATATGGGGTATCAGCGTACTCAGGACAAATTGCACAATAACTTTTGGGGTCTTGTTACCCTTGGGAAAATAAAAATTTGGGGTGAAAAGATCATTTTTGTGGAAAAAATATGATTTTTTAATTTTACGGCTCTACGTTATAAACTTGTGTGAAGCACTTGGGGGTTCAAATTGCTCACCAAAGATCTAGATAAGTTCCTTAGGGGGTCTAGTTTCCCAAATGGGGTCACTTGTGGGGGGTTTCCACTGTTTAGGCACATCAGTGGCTCTCCAAATGCAACATGGCGTCCAATCTCAATTCCAGCCAATTTTGGTTGGAAAAAGTCAAATGGTGCTCCTTCCATACCGAGCTCTGCCGTGCGCCCAAACTGTGGTTCCCCCCCACATATGGGGTATCAGCGTACTCAGGACAAATTGGACAACAACTTTTGTGGTCCAATTTCTCCTGTTACCCTTGGGAAAATAAAAAATTAGTGACTAAAAGATAATTTTTGCGGGAAAAAAATAGGATTTTTTATTTTCATGCCCGGGCATTATAAACTTGTGTGAAGCACTTGGGGGTTCAAAGTGCTCACCAAAGATCTAGATAAGTTCCTTAGGGGGTCTAGTTTCCAAAATGGGGTCACTTGTGGGGGGTTTCCACTGTTTAGGCTCATCTGGGGCACTGCAAACGGAACATGACCCCCATCAACGTCTGCATTCCAAAACGTTACTACTTTCTTTCCAAGCCCTGCCGTGTGCCCAAACAGTTCCCCCCCACATATGGGGTATCAGCGTACTCAGGAAAAATTGGACAACAACTTTTGGGGTCCAATTTCCTTGGGAAAAATCAAAAATTTAGGGCTAAAAATAATTTTTGTGGAAAAAAATTTTTTTTTTTCACAACCAGGCATTATAAACTTTTGTGAAACACTTTGGGGTTCAAAGTGCTCACAACGGATCTAGATAAGTTGGTTTCCACTGTTTATGCGCATCAGGGGCTCTCCAAACGCGACATGGTGTCCAATCTCAATTCCAGCCAATTTTAGTTTGAAAAAGTCAAACGGCGCTCCTTCCCTTACGAGCTCTGCCGTGCGCCCAAACAGTGGTTTTCCCCCACATATGGGGTATTGGCGTACTCAGGAGAAATTGCACAACTTTATCTGTTCATTTTCTCCTTTTACCCTTGTGAAAATAAAAAAAAAGTTTGTAAATATCATTTTTGTGGCTAAAAAGTTAAATATTCATTTTTTCCTTCCACGTTGCTTCAGCTCCTGTGAAGCACCTGAAGGGTTAATAAAATTCTTGAATGTGGTTTTGAGTTCCTTGAGGGGTGCAGTTTTTAGAATGGTGTCACTTAAAGTGACTTCAAATATGAGGTGGTCCCTAAAAAAAATGGCTTTGTAAATTTTGTTTGTAAAAATTAGAAATCGCTGGTCAACTTTTAACCCTTATAATTTCCTAACAAAAAAAAAATGTGCTGATGTAAAGTAGACATGTGAGAAATGTTATTTCTTAACTATTTTGTGTGACAAATTTCTCTGTTTTAAGGGAATAAAAATTCAAAGTTTGAAAATTGCAACATTTTCAAAATTTTCGCCATATTTGCGCTTTTTTCAAAAATAAACGCAAGTTATATCGAAGAAATTATATATCGAAGAAATTTTACCACTATCATGAAGTACAATATGTCACGAGAAAACAATCTCAGAATCGCAAAGATCCGTTGAAGCGTTCCAGAGTTATAACCTCATAAAGAGACAGTGGTCAGAATTGTAAAAATTGACCCGGTCATTAACGTGCAAACCACCCTTGGGGTGAAGGGGTTAATCTACTGTTGGAGGTCATGAAGAGGTTAATAATGTCGAAATCTTTATGTGTTATGATGAGAAGTGAAGAGGGTCAAAAATACTGCATACATGAGCATTTAGTTGTACTGATATATTGTGAATATGAATAAATGGAAATCAGCAACCAGCTACTGACTCCCGCTGTCACTTGTCAAACCATATACTGCTTTCTTTCATATAAGCTGTACTGTGGTTTAAGAGGACATAGGCTGCAATCCTGATTTGGAGTACTAATGATATACAGCCTTGTCCAATGGTCCATATAAATAGCATGCAATTGGAGTTATGGTGATATAATCTTTCATCTTATATTGCATATTGTATCCTTAGGCACAAAGGTTTGAATTTATTGCTATAGCTATGCACAAATATGTGTCCTGTTGAGAGGTATACAGTGATACAGTTCATTCCTGTGCCATATGAACTACAACTTCACTCAGCATATCTTGGAAAAATATGGATATCTGATATGTCTATAAGGACTGAGTGCTCTAGCCCCGACGCGCGTTTCGCGTGCTTACACAGCACCGCTTCCTCAATCTTCCTGCATGTATCTGTCACAATGATGTTGTACTATATACCCTTTTTGTACTTTGACTATCAATAAAAATACAAGTTTTATTCATTAAATTTATGACCTATTTGCTTCATTCTTCTCCTGGTGCTCATGTATTCTTGAAGCGGGTTCTGTTCTTTTTCATGCGGACACATGTCTCCTTTTGTCGCAGGCACTATTTGTTTGCCATTATGGGGGCTGTATATGTTAGTTTTAATACTCCAGAATGCTAGTTCCCATGGTGAGGTACAGTTGTTGATACGAATTAACTGAAAAAAGGACATACAGTTAGGTCCATAAATATTTGGACAGAGACAACATTTATCTAATTTTGGTTCTAGACATTACCACAATGAATTTGAAACAAAACAAATCAGATGCAGTTGAAGTTCAGACTTTCAGCTTTCATTTGAGGGTATCCACATTAAAATTGGATGAAGGGTTTAGGAGTTTCAGCTCCTTAACATGTGCCACCCTGTTTTTAAAGGGACCAAAAGTAATTGGACAATTGACTCCAAGGCTATTTCTTGGACAGGTGTGGGTAATCCCTTCATTATATCATTCTCAATTAAGCAGATAAAAGGGCTGGTGTTGATTTGAGGTGTGGTGTTTGCATTTGGAAGGTTTAGCTGTGAAGGAAACATGCGGTCAAAGGAGCTCTCCATGCAGGTGAAACAAGCTATCCTTAAGCTGCAAAAAACAGAAAAAACCCATCCGAGAAATTGCTACAACTTTAGGAGTGGCAAAATCTACAGTTTGGTACATTCTGAGAAAGAAAGAAAGCACTGGTGAACTCATCAATGCAAAAAGACCTGGGCACCCACGGAAGACAACAGTGGTGGATGATCGCAGAATACTCTCCATGGTGAAGAGAAACCCCTTCACAACAGCCAACCAAGTGAACAACACTCTCCAGGAGGTAGGCGTATCAATATCCAAATCTACCATTAAGAGAAGACTGCATGAAATTAAATACAGAGGGTTCACTGCACGGTCCAAGCCACTCATAAGAATCAAGAATAAAAAGGCTAGGCTGGACTTTGCTAAAAAACATCTAAAAAAGCCAGCACAGTTCTGGAAGAACATTCTTTGGACAGATGAAACCAAGATCAACCTCTACTAGAATGATGGAAAGAGAAAAGTATGGCGAAGGCGTGGTACAGCTCATGATCCAAAGCATACCACATCATCTGTAAAACATGGCGGAAGCAGTGTGATGGCTTGGGCATGCATGGCTGCCAGTGGCACTGGGTCACTAGTGTTTATTGATGATGTGACACAGGACAGAAACAGCCGAATGAATTCTGAGGTATTCAGAGCCATACTGTGTGCTCAGATCCAGCCAAATGCAGCCAAACTGATTGGTCGTCGTTTCATACTACAGATGGACAATGACCCAAAACATAAAGCCAAAGCAACCCAGGAGTTTATTAAAGCAAAGTGGAATATTCTTGAATGGCCAAGTCAGTCACCTGATCTCAACCCAATTGAACATGCATTTCACTTGTTAAAGACTAAACTTCAGACAGAAAGGCCCACAAACAAACAACAACTGAAAACCACCGCGGTGAAGGCCTGGCAGAGCATCAAAAAGAAGGAAACACAGTGTATGGTGATGTCCATGAGTTCAAGACTTCAGGCAGTCATTGCTAACAAAGGGTTTTCAACTAAGTACTAGAAATGAACATTTTATTTACAATTATTTAATCTGTCCAATTACTTTTGGTCCCTTTAAAAACAGGGTGGCACATGTTAAGGAGCTGAAACTCCTAAACCCTTCATCCAATTTTAATGTGGATACCCTCAAATGAAAGCTGAAAGTCTGAACTTCAACTGCATCTGATTTGTTTTGTTTCAAATTCATTGTGGTAATGTCTAGAACCAAAATTAGATAAATGTTGTCTCTGTCCAAATATTTATGGACCTAACTGTAAATGAAAAAAAGCAACACAGAAAAAAAGGAGCTATGCTTACCAAGACCATGTCCAAACACAAATGCACAACAGGATGCAGCAGACCCTCATGATAAAGGCAGAGGATAGGCAGCACAGGTACAAAATGCTAATGACACAATCCAGGGCCACCATCAGGGCATTACTGTCCTTACTGGCATATGGGGCTCGGTGAGGAGGGTGGTCTGGTCCGGGCTCCCCTCCTCATCAGGCCCCAGGGGCAGGATTCGGCCGTTCACTAATAACTGAACGTGCATTCTCGGACACATGTTCAGTTAAAGTCTTGCTGTGCAGGAACTCGTCCTGCGCTGCAATAAGAGCCACCAGCCAGAGGCCAGCAGTTGATGTCAGCGCATGTGTTGCTGGCATATGACGCCCCTGTCTTGCACTGGTGTGTCAACAGGTCAAATGGTTGAGAAAGAGGATGCTGATGGACCGCGGCCAGGTAAGGAGAAACTTTTTATTTATTACTGAAATCCGCAATATGGGGAGACATATTGAGGGGCAGGAGGAAAGGACATATATGGGGGCAGGATGGAGACATATGGGGGACAGGATGGGAGAATATATGGGAGGGCAGGATGGAGACATATTGGGAGAGAATGAGAGGGAAATATGGGGGCAGGATGGAAACATGGGGCCAGGATGAGAGGACAATTATGAAGGCCTTTCATATGGGGGCAGAATGGAGACATATAGGGCCAGGATGGAGACATATGGGGCCAGGATGAGAGGACATATGTGAGGGCCTTTCATTTGGAGGGCAGGATGGAGACATATGGGGCCAGGATGAGAGGACATACAGTGAAGGAAATAATTATTTGATCCCTTGCTGATTTTGTAAGTTTGCCCACTGACAAACACATGAACAGTCTATAATTTTAAAGGTAGGTTAATTTTAACATTGAGAGATAGAATATCAAAAGTAAAATCCAGAAAATCACATTGTACAAATTATATAAATTTATTTGACTTTTTGCAGTGAGAAATAAGTATTTGATACCCTACCAGCCATTAAGAGTTCTGGCTCCTACAGATCAGTTAGACCCTCCTAATCAACTCATTACCTGCATTAAAGGCAAGCTGTCTTACATAGTCACATTTATAAAAGACTCCTGTCCACAGACTTAATTAATCATTCAGATTCTAACCTCTACAACATGGGCAAGGCCAAAGAGTTTTCTAAGGATGTCAAGGACAAGATAATAGACCTGCACAAAGCTGGAATGGGTGTCACGCGGTCTTATGATATGTGTACGATGTCAGTAAACTATTCTTAAAAGAACAACACTCTATACAACATATAGATTAGCAACATCAGCATGTAAATATAGAATAGATTTACCTGACACGATATCCGTTGAACTCAGGATTAATCTTGAGGACTTGATACACTGTCACAGGAAAGAAGAGGACCGGGGGTCTAACCTGACCCTAAACTGGGGTCCTAACTAATCCCTCACCTTGGAGGTACTGATAATGGTTCAGAGGTCCAAGTCTCCAGCCTAACCCTGTCTCCTATCAGTCCCTGAACCCTGTAATCAGTCCTAAGAAGGATTCTGATTACCACCAAAGGGATATGGGCTGATCTTAGCTAAATACACAGATTAGAAATATAAGACAGACTGGAGAAAACACAGACTTGCATACACACTCAAACACAGAAGGAACATAAATGATCTGGGATATTAAACTCTAAGCAAGGTGAGCTTAAAACAACTAAGGAGCTCTTTAACTTAAGTCTATACAGATACAATCCTATCTGTGGTCTGCATGAAGAATTTCACTGGCAACTCCCAAACAGACAACCAGAGATTTAAAGGAAACCAATCAACAAATAATTAATTGCAGCCGGGAGAAACTGCACCCAGTCCCAGAACTGAGCACAGACAGAATTAACTCCCTAACTGCCAAACACAAAGAAACAGCAACTCAGCTGTGAGAAGTCAGAATGTGCAACCGCGACGATCTTCGTGGCGATGCACACATGACAGTACCCCCCCTTCTACGAGGGGCCTTCGGACCCTCAGGGCCAGGTTTGCCCGGGTGAGTTCTGTGGAAGGTCCGCACCAAACGATCTGCGTTAATGTCAGACGCAGGAACCCACGTCCTCTCCTCTGGACCATACCCCTTCCAATGCACCAAGTACTGAAGGGACCGGCGATTCAGACGTGAGTCAATGATCTTTGACACTTGAAACTCCAAGTTACCATTGACCACCACTGGAGGAGGAGGTAGAGGTGATGGTATGACTGGTGCCACGTACCTCTTAAGTAATGACTTGTGGAACACATTATGAATTTTAAACGTAGGAGGGAGGTCCAGACGAAATGCCACAGGATTAATTATGGAACTGATCCTGTACGGCCCGATGAATCTGGGGCCCAGCTTCCAGGAGGGAACTTTTAGTTTTATATTCCTGGTAGACAACCATACCAGATCGTTCACATTAAGATCTGGACCAGAAACTCTCCTCCTATCAGCCATACGTTTATAACGGTTCCCCATAGCACTCAGATTAGTTCAATACACCTCTCCACACTGAAGCAAGTGACGACGAGAAACGCTCCTCCTCAGGAACCCCAGAAGGACCCCCCCCATTGAAAGTACAAAACTGGGGATGAAAACCATATGCCCCAAAAAACGGGGATTTACCAGTGGACTCGCTCCGCCTGTTGTTAAGAGCGAACTCTGCCAGAGGCAAGAAAGAAGACCAGTCCTCCTGGTTCTCTGAGACAAAACACCGAAGATAAGTCTCTAGGCTTTGATTCAGACGCTCTGTCTGACCATTGGTCTGCGGATGAAAAGCCGAGGAAAATGACAATTGCATCCCCCGACGTAAACAAAATGCCCTCCAAAACTTGGACACAAACTGAGACCCCCTATCTGACACCACATCAGAAGGCAACCCATGAAGTCTCACAATCTCCCCAATGAACACCTGCGCCAGAGTTTTAGCATTAGGGAGGGCAGGAAGAGCAATGAAATGTGCCATCTTACTGAACCTGTCAACAACCACCAGTATGACAGTCTTCCCTGACGACTGAGGAAGGTCCGTGATGAAGTCCATAGACAAATGAGTCCATGGACGCTCCGGAAGTTTCAAGGGTAAGAGGGTCCCAGACGGACGGGTATGAGGGGTCTTAGAGCGAGCACAAACCCCACAGGACGCGACAAAAGTTAAAACATCTTTATTAACGTTAGGCCACCAAAACCGGCGAGAAAGGAGATCTAAAGTAGCCTTACTCCCTGGATGTCCTGCTAAAGCAGAATTATGATGTGCCTCAATAACCTTTTGTCTCAACTGATTTGGGACAAACAGTCTCCCTGGAGGTCCTGCAGGGCGTCCCCCTGAACCTCTAATACCTCCTCCTCAAGCTCAGAACATACAGCCGACACTACCACCCCCTCCTGAAGGATAGGAATCGGGTCATCCATTTTCCCGGCCCCTGGGAAACTGCGAGACAAGGCATCCGCCTTAACATTCTTAGATCCAGGGCGATAAGTGACAACAAAATTAAACCTGGTAAAAAACAACGACCATCGAGCTTGTCTGGAATTCAGACGCTTAGCAGATTCCAAATACAGCAGGTTCTTGTGATCAGTAATGACGGTGACCGGTGGACTGCCCCCTCCAAAAAGTGACGCCATTCTTCAAAAGCCAACTTAATGGCCAAAAGTTCCCTATTGCCGATATCATAATTCCTTTCGGCGGACGACAATTTCTTAGAAAAGAAAGCGCACGGATGCCATTTACCAGGGGACGATCCCTGGGACAATATAGCACCCACCCCTACGTCAGACGCATCCACCTCCACAATGAACGGCTGAGATGCATCTGGTTGGATGAGAACGGGTGCCGAAGCAAAACATTTTTTCAAAGAGGAAAAAGCTTGGCAAGCTTTGTCCGACCATTTAGAAAAATCCGTCCCTTTTCTAGTCATGTCAGTGAGAGGTTTGACAACAGATGAGAAATTACAAATAAATTTCCGGTAGTAGTTAGCAAACCCCAGAAAACGCTGCAGAGCCTTAAGATCCTCTGGCTGATCCCATTCAAGCACTGCTCTCACCTTTTCAGGGTCCATACGGAAACCGGAGGCTGACACCAAGAAACCCAAAAACTGAAGTTCCTGTACGGCAAATACACACTTCTCCAGTTTGGCGTATAATTTATTGTCTCGCAAGATCTGCAACACCTGTCTCACATGCTCCTGGTGAGACACAAGATCTGGCGAGTAAATTAAAATGTCATCCAAATATACGACCACAAACAGCCCCACAAGGTGACGAAAAATGTCATTAACAAAATGTTGGAATACTGCTGGTGCAGTAGTCAGACCAAAAGGCATGACTAGGTTCTCATAATGTCCCTCCGGCGTGTTAAACGCCGTTTTCCACTCATCCCCCTCTTTTATCTTAATCAGATTATACGCCCCCCTGAGATCCAATTTAGAGAACCATTTGGCGCCAACAATTTGATTGAAGAGATCAGGAATCAGAGTGAGTGGATACGGATCTCGAACAGTAATCCGATTAAGTTCGCGGAAATCCAAGCAAGGGCGTAGGCCTCCATCTTTTTTCTTCACAAAGAAGAACCCCGCGGCCACTGGGGAAGATGAAGGTCTAATATGCCCTTTGGCCAGACTTTCCGAAATATAATCTTTCATAGCCTGCCTCTCAGGACCAGAAAGGTTATATAACCTAGCTTTAGGTAACTTAGCATCAGGAAGTAAATTAATAGAGCAGTCATACACGCGATGAGGAGGCAACTCCTGACACCCCTCCTCAGAGAACACATCCCCAAAGTCCTCCAAAAAAGGAGGCAAAGTACTAGGCACGACCGCACTGATGACTGTGTTCATGCAGTTACTTTTGCAAAACTCACCCCATTGGCTTATCTCTCTGGACTGCCAATTAATCACAGGGTTATGTTTAACCAACCAAGGAAGTCCCAACACAATAGGAGTAGGTAGACCCTCCAACACATAACAAGATAATAGTTCCCTATGTATTGCCCCTACCCGAAGGTCAATGTTATGAACCTCATGAACAAAGCTACCTTGGCCGAGAGGCCTGGCGTCAATGGAGAATATAGGGATCGGTTTGACCAATACACTCAGATGCATACCTTGAGCCTGAGCAAACTGAGCGTCAACCAGATTAGCCCCGGACCCACTATCAAGAAGAACAGAAAATCTCTCCACTCTCGTACCAACCACCACCTCCACTGGTACAAGGAACTGAGAAGAACTAGCGGACGAAATACATACTCCCAGGTTGTCGTCCACCACACAACCTGGGATTAACAGTTTTCCGGCGACTTCTTGTTCAACAAGGCACGGGACGGACATCCCCCAACAAAATGTCCCTCTTTCCCGCAGAAGAAACACCTTCTAGTCCTGCGGCGTACCGCCAATCCCCTCCTACGAAATGATGTCCCTCCCAACTGCATAGGCTCCTCCGAACAGACAAGGGGAACCTCAACATAAGGGACTTTAGTAGTAGGTGGAGTAACAACAGGGGGCGGAGTTACCTCGCACCTCTCCCGGAGCCGTCTATCAGTACGGATAGCCAGGGCCATAGCAGCCTCCAGTGATGGAGGAGAATCATACTGAGCCAAAACGTCCTTTAATTTGTCAGAAAGCCCATGACAAAACTGGCTCCTAAGAGCTGGGTCATTCCACTGAGTATCTGTGGCCCATCTACGGAAATCAGAAGCAAATTCCTCCGCCGGACGATCTCCCTGCTGTATCTTACGTAATTTTGTCTCAGCAAGAGAGACCCGATCTGGGTCATCATATACCAAACCCAGGGCAGTAAAAAATCGATCTACTGACTGTAGAGCCGGGGATCCCGGAGGAAGGGAAAATGCCCAGGATTGAGGGTCCCCTTGTAGGAGCGAGATAACAATTCCCACTCTCTGCTCTTCACTCCCTGATGATCGAGGCCGAAGCCGAAAATACAATTTACATGCTTCCCTGAAGGTAAAAAATTTGTCTCGCCCACCAGTGAACCTGTCCGGGAGAGCTACTTTAGGTTCAAATGTGGTTTGCTCCGAGGGAGACAAAACTTTGGACTTAATGTCCGTCAGCTCCATGGATAATCCCTGCAACTGCAGAGACAGCTGGGCTACTGGATCCATGGCAACTGGGGATAATTTTATGGGCCAGTGAAAATGTCACGCGGTCTTATGATATGTGTACGATGTCAGTAAACTATTCTTAAAAGAACAACACTCTATACAACATATAGATTAGCAACATCAGCATGTAAATATAGAATAGATTTACCTGACACGATATCCGTTGAACTCAGGATTAATCTTGAGGACTTGATACACTGTCACAGGAAAGAAGAGGACCGGGGGTCTAACCTGACCCTAAACTGGGGTCCTAACTAATCCCTCACCTTGGAGGTACTGATAATGGTTCAGAGGTCCAAGTCTCCAGCCTAACCCTGTCTCCTATCAGTCCCTGAACCCTGTAATCAGTCCTAAGAAGGATTCTGATTACCACCAAAGGGATATGGGCTGATCTTAGCTAAATACACAGATTAGAAATATAAGACAGACTGGAGAAAACACAGACTTGCATACACACTCAAACACAGAAGGAACATAAATGATCTGGGATATTAAACTCTAAGCAAGGTGAGCTTAAAACAACTAAGGAGCTCTTTAACTTAAGTCTATACAGATACAATCCTATCTGTGGTCTGCATGAAGAATTTCACTGGCAACTCCCAAACAGACAACCAGAGATTTAAAGGAAACCAATCAACAAATAATTAATTGCAGCCGGGAGAAACTGCACCCAGTCCCAGAACTGAGCACAGACAGAATTAACTCCCTAACTGCCAAACACAAAGAAACAGCAACTCAGCTGTGAGAAGTCAGAATGTGCAACCGCGACGATCTTCGTGGCGATGCACACATGACAATGGGCTACAAAACCAGAATTAAGACGTTGGGTGAGAAGGAGACCACTGTTGGTGCAATTGTAAGAAAATGGAAGAAATACAAATTGACTGTCAATCGACATTGATCTGGGGCACCATGCAAAATCTCACCTTGTGGGTTATCCTTGATCATGAAGAAGATGAGCGATCAGCCTAAAACTACATGGGGGGAAATTGTTCATGATCTCAAGGTAGCTGGGACCACAGTCACCAAGAAAATCATTGAAAACACATTACCCCGTAAAGGTTTAGAATCCTGCAGTGCCCGCATGATCCCCTTGCTCAAGATGGCACATGTGCAGGCATGTCTGAAGTTTGCCAATGAACACCTGGATTCTGTGAGTGATTGGGAGAAGGTGCTGTCGTCAGATGAGACAAAAATTAAGGTATTTGGCATTAACTCAACTCGCCGTGTTTGGGGAAGAGAAATGCTGCCTATGACCTAAAGAACACCTTCCCCACTGTCAAGCATGGAGGTGGAAACATTATGTTTTGGGGGGTGTTTCTCTGCTAAGGGCACAGGACTACTTCACCCCATCAATGAGAGAATGGATGGAGCCATGTACCATAAAATCCTGAGGACAACCTTCTTCCCTCCGCCAGGACATAAAAATGGGGTATGGCTGGGTCTTCCAGCAAGACAATGACCCAAAACATACAGCCAAGGCAACAAAGGACTTGCTAGAAAAGAAGCACATTAAGGTCATGGAGTGGCCTAGCCAGTCTCCAGACCTTAATCCCATAGAAAAGTTATGGAGGGAGTTGAAGCTCTCAGTTGCCAAGCGACAGCAAAATCTTAATGATTTAGAGATCTACAAATTGGAGTGGACCAAAATTCCTCCTGATGCTGATGACGGAATCATCAGCGCCAAGCATCTTAGCAGACATTTGAAAACTGTGCAACAGGGTGCACAGGTCCTTCATCTTTGCCCACTCCGCAAGCGTGATTTAACATCACATCCCAAGCTATGCAAAAGGATTTACAGCACCAGGGCTCATTGCTGCTGCCATTGTCACTGCAACATGTGCAGAGTGGAATTCTACCGTGTTGGAACATCACAAATCAAATAGTTAACCAGTAGGCCGAAAGACTTCTGTAGCGATGCAAGCTGATAACCTGTGAGATGCGATCATTTGAAGTAAGAACACAGCCACAGTGCTTTGTGCAGCCTTGCATCAAAGCCAGGATAGTGGCAGAGAAATTGCTGTACCACCAGGTTGAGGTCGTGAGCCATGCAAGGCACGTGTATGAGGTTGCCCCTGCATAGATCCGCCAACAGGTTTGCACCATTATCACGCATGGCCTTCCCTAGCTCCAGGTTCAATGAAGACAGTCATTGCTCCAACTCGGCATGGATAGCTGTCCACAACTCTTGAGCTGAGTGACTGCAATCCCCAAAGCATATTAATTTGAATATTACCTAATTGCGGTGAGCCATGGCTGTGCAGTACGGAGGTGGTGGGGATTCGCTCTGCACTGTTGGGGAGAGTTTGAGGGCACAGGTGGAGGCCCTAGAGGAGGTGCAGAAGCCAAAAGCATTACAGTAAGTGTTAGGCACAGAGGTTTTTCCTGCAAAACTTGAGGATTCAAAGACACGTGGAGCATCCCCTTGACTGCTGGCCCCACAGTCACCGGAGTCACCCAGTACCCAGTCAGTGAGAAGTAATGCCCCTCCCCATGTTTGCTTGTCCATTTGTCAGTGGTGAAATGCACACTGGCAGAGATAGATTTTTTTCAGGGAACTGGTGATGTTGTCGGCGACATGCTGATGAAGTGCAGGCACAGCTTTCTTAGTGAAGTAATGGTGACTGTGCAACTGGTACTGAGAAACTGCAACGGCCATCAACTTTCTGAAACCTTCTGTATCCACCAGGTGGAAAGGCAGCATTTCTGTGGCCAACAGATTGGAGATAGTGGAGTTCAAGCTCTTAGCTTTGTCATGTGTAGGAGGAAACATTCTTATGCATGACCACAACTCCGGGACCATTGTCTAGCTGCTGCGTTGAGATAGAGTAGAGTATGGAGAACAGATCAAACTGCTGGACTGTGGGTGAGGCGGAGAGGTTATAGTGGATTGAGAAAGATGTGTTGCGCTAGGTGACACAAAATCAGCTGCATGTCCAATTCTGTAACAGCTGATGGGCTCTCACTCACCCCTAGTGCAGGGGGTAAACAAGTGTAGTTTCTGAAGCCAGAGAACTGTGTGAGAAGACTTGGTATGGTGACGGAGGAGGAAGAATCAGCAGATGGGGTTTATAGGACGGCCGATGGTTGGGAAGGCCTGCTAGTTGACATATTAGTGCAGTGATATTCCCACACTAAGGCATGTTGATCACGCATGTGCCGGTTAATGCATTTAATTGTCAAATTATGGCAATTTTTTCCTCTTCTTAGTTTTTTTGCAAATTTGACAGATAACAAGAGATGAGTGAATAGTTCAACATTTAATCGCCAAATATTTGCAGATTATAGTCGAACGCCATTGGAGTCAATGGGAGGCAAAAACAAACGCATACACAACACAAACGCGGTTCTGATAGGTGGTAACGTTACCACCGGTAGATCGTTACTGCTGTCAGAGCGCTGATGGGTCACGCTGTCCGAAATCAGCATGACCCTGCAGAGATACTATGACCCGCATCAGTGACCCGCGGGAAAAAGCTTTCTGCAGGTCAGCTGGTGTGGCGCCCCAGATGATTCAGTCGCCACAGAGGTATTGCACCTCATCCAGAGGTGTGATACCCCACTTTCAGGTAAGGAGGGAACACCACCCAGGACTCTTAACACCTGCACCCAACACAGACTATAGCAGCCGGGCACCCTGGACGTACCCTAAGGGAGGTGGGAGGAGAAAGTAAGAAGGAGGGGAAATGAAGCTTTAGGAAGCAAGAAACAGAGTCTAGTCAGACAGTCTGGGAGGGGACCTGGAGCTGATAGGAGCTCAGCCCCAGACAGAGAACATGAGAGAGGGAAGCATAGAAGGAAGCTTCAGGAAGGAAAGAAGAGGTCCTAGGGGCACGGATAGTGAGTGATCCATCTGTGGGGCCCGTTCCAATTGCGGAGGGACCAGGTCACAGAAGGGACTTGGCCCCTAGCCTAGTGGAGAACTTTAAGACTCAGCTAGCAAGCCGACAGCTGTGGCAACTTTAGGGGTCACAGCCAACAACCACAATTATCTTCTCCGGACAGGCTGCTATATATAGTCAAGGAAACACCAGGGTCACCTTATCCGACAGGATTCGCAGCAGCTGGTCTGGGACACTGTGAGGTGCTGGAAAGGAAGCAGGAGTGGGGAACAGCACAGTGAGACGGCCAGAGAAAGGCACACATTGAAAGGAGTCCTGGAAAGGTGTATCCCAATCTACCTGGGAGTTTGCTGAGCCCCTCACATGGAGGACACTGTACTAAGCGGGCACCTGTGTGCACCAGAACTGTGAGTAAAGCCTTTGAAACTGCATCTGACTGTGCCCTCTCAAGTTCTTCCTGCAGCACCCACTCCACACTGCTACATCTCCCAGCACCATTACTCTCTACAATATACCTCTGCCCTGAGACAACAAGCTTTGCCTGTGGACAGCTATTCCAACTCTGTGCATCACACTATCAGTCTCAGAGGATCTGCACTGCAGCGCTGGTCATCTCTGACCAGAAACCACAGGTGGCGTCACGAACACTATACTACAAACTCTACAGTCATGGACAAAAGTTTTGAGAATGACACAAATATTAATTTTTACAAAGTCTACTGCTTCAGTTTTTCTAATGGCAATTTGCATATACTCCAGAATGTTATAAAGAGTGATCAGCTTAACAGCAATTACTTGCAAAGTTAATATTTGGCTAGAAAATGAACTTTATCCCCCAAAACACATTTCAACATCATTGCAGCCCTGCCTTTAAAGGACCAGCTAACCTCTTTTCAGTGATTGCTCCATTAACACAGGTGTGGGTGTTGATGAGGACATGTCTGGAGATCAATCTGTCATGATTAAGTAAGAATGACACCACTGGACACTTTAAAAGGAGGCTGGTGCTTGGCATCATTGTTTCTCTTCTGTTAACCATGGTTATCTCTAAAGAAACACGTGCAGTCATCATTGCAATGCACAAAAATGGCCTAACAGGGAAGAGTATCGCAGTTAGAAAGATTGCACCTCAGTCAACAATCTATCGCATCATCAAGAACTTCAAGGAGAGAGGTTCCATTGTTGCCAAAAAGGCTCTAGGGCGCCCAAGAAAGACCACCAAGCGCCAGGACCGTCTCTTAAAAGTGTTTCAGCTGCGGGATCGGGCTACCAGCAGTGCAGAGCTCGCTCAGGAATGGCAGCAGGCAGGTGTGAGTGCATCTGCACGCACTGTGAGGTGGAGACTCTTGGAGCAAGGCCTGGTCTCAAGGAGGGCAGCAAAGAAGCCACTTCTCTCCAGAAAAACATCATGGACAGACTGATATTCTGCAAAAGGTACAGGCAGTGGACTGCTGAGGACTGGGGTAAAGTTATTTTCTCTGATGAATCCCCTTTTCGATTGTTTGGGACATCAGGAAAACGCCTCATTCGGAGAAGACAAGGTGAGCGCTACCACCAGTCTTGTCTCATGCCAACTGTTAAGCATCCTGAAACCATTCATGTGTGGGGTTGCTTCTCAGCCAAGGGAATCAGCTCTCTCACAGTCTTGCCTAAAAACACAACCATGAATAAAGAATGGTACCAGAATGTCCTCCAAGAGCAACTTCTCCCAACCCTCCAAGAGCAGTTTGGCGATCAACAATGCCTTTTCCAGCATGATGGAGCACCTTGCCATAAAGTAAAGGTGATAACTAAATGGCTCAGGGAACAAAACATAGAGATTTTGGGTCCATGGCCTGGAAACTCCCCAGATCTTAATCTCATTGAGAACTTGTGGTCAATCATCAAGAGACGGGTGGACAAACAAAAACCTAAAAATTCTGACAAAATGAAAGCATTGATTGTGCAAGAATGGACTGCTATCAGTCAGGATTTGGTCCAGAAGTTGATTGAGAGCATGCCAGGGAGAATTGCAGAGGTCCTGAAGAAGAAGGGTCAACACTGCAAATATTGACTTGCTGCATTAACTCATTCTAACTGTCAATATAAGCTTTTGTTACTCATATGTTTGTAATTATATTTCTGTCTGTGATAAAAAAACATCTGTCAAACACACACATAAAAACCAGAGGGCAGCAGATCATGTGAAAATATAATATTTGTGTCATTCTCAAAACTTTTGGCCATGACTGTATTATCCCCTGTAAATATTCCCCTTTTATTGGACGCACAGGGCCACGGACCAGGTCACTGCTGCCGTGACACATCACTTTAAAACACTGGCCCTGTACCGAGTACCCTACTGCCCTGGCGGGTAATCCACGGGCACCCTCTGATGAAAGACTACTCCCATCAGTCTAAGTCTGCTGTCACTGATAACAGTGATGTAAGGAGCCGCTGATGGGAGAAATCTCTCGTCATCTGGCACCTGTGCTCAAAGTATATATAAAAAATACGTTCCCATTGGTCAGGGCGCTGCGGAGTCACGGTGTTAGATGTTGGCATAACCCCGCAGAGATACTGTGACCCGCAGCGGTGACGCTCAGTAAAAAGCTTACCTCAGGTCAGCAGGCGTGGGCTGATGAGAGACTACTCCTCCCATCAATGAGGGGTTAAATTGGCGTGCACTGTGTCTTAATAATGCGAGGTGCAGGTGTAACGAACTGTGAAAGTCCCTAAATCAATAATTAATGTTCAAGAAAATTGTTCAGTTACCAATATTCCATTTTTATGTTTTCTGGGTGGTGGAGTTTTGAACAATTGATCTTATTTTATAAATCCGGTATTCTATGTATTGTTGGTCTTCTGTGGGTTAACTTTGGGATTTGTTTGGATGTGTGTAGTCCACCATTTAGTGGTGGAGCAGACCTATCCAACCAGATCCATTAACATTTGGTCTTGTGATGTAGAGCCCATATCTTGGATGATCTGTTGTTCCCTATTACATGGGATAGAAGATATAGCCAGAGGTCCTGTAGTGCAATAATAATATATATTTAAGCAGTGAGGGTTTGCTGCTTCTTACCACAGGGGATATTGGGATATATCCGGGGGTCCTACATCACAATAATATGTATATAAGCAGTGAGGTTCTGCTGCTGCCTATTATAGGTGGTATTGAGATATATCCATGGATCCTGCAGCACAATGATACTTTATATGGGAGTTTGCTGCTCCTTATCACAGGGATATAGGATTTATCTAGGGGTTTTGCAGTACAGTGACATTATTCATGGGAGCAGTAAGGGTCTGCTGCTCACTACTATAGGGGATATTGGGATGTATCCAGGGGTCTTGCAGCACACTCATATTATGTATGGGAGTGGTGAGGGCTAGCTGCTTCTTTCTACTACAGCGGACATTGGGATGTATTTTTGGCGATGGGTTAGCACCTTTAATTCAATTTGAACCAACATATATTCCCAGTTATCCTAAAATTAACTGTAGTATATTATACTTCGGATCAGTGGTTATATATAACGCGACTATGGTGATGAATGCATAGATGGTTCTTTTATTATTTTTTTCACTCTGCACTGTTTTATATTATTTTTTTCACTTGATACAAATTTAAATACTGGCGTAATTTTCTGACACATCTTTTTGAGCACGATAGTAAAAATTAGCTATTTAGTAGTGTTTTCACATGATTTTCATATATACAATTATTTTTGCATATAACATTTATTATGCTCACTGATAAGGTTAGCCTTTCTTATATTTTTGAAGAACACATCACGTGCATTGTTATGTAAATTTCTTCAAATAATATTTATTCATCATTTATTATTTATTTTTTATGCATGAAATCACTGTCCTGTATTAAATGAAAGATGGTATATTCACCTTATATCTAGTATCTAGTTTTAGGCTCCATATATTTGTTTTTAAATAGAGCATGTGATACATAAGTTAGCCACCAGGGTGCAGTACAGTGCGCTTTCATACCTGTGCAGCTTTCTCCTCTGTCTTAATGACACGTGTCATGACAACGTCTACTCCTCACCTTGCTGTGAGGCGTCCAGCAGTGGTGCTTGGATGGCGTGACGTCAGACGCTGAATTGGACTGCCTGGCCACTATTGAGAATAAGCGTTTCTGCACTATGCATGCACTTTTCTACAAACTATTTTTGCATTGTGCACTTTATTGATTTTTTATTTTCATGCAATTGAGTAGTGCCCGGCACTCTTTACAATCCATATATGAGGAATAGTAGGAAATAAATAAAAAAAATAAAATAAAATAAAGATTATTATTAAATAAATGAAGTTGGGTAATTTATTTTTTGTACCAGTAGGTGGCAGCATAACAATAAAGAATATATATACCATAAGACTTTGTGATACATTTTCTAAAATTACTTTAATAAAACTATGTAAATAACTAGAGATATTTATAAACTGCACATGGTTTTTCCTTCTATTAATTTATGTGGATAATTAATTTCCAGAGGTTAATATATATGAATTAAGGATGACTTTATGAGAGGATAATTGTGTCCTGAAAAAATCTGTATAATGGATACCACGTTTTAAAAGGACGTACCACGTGTTGTCTAATCATGTACCATTTTTAATGTGTATGTCTTATTATGTGTCATTATATCAAATAAAGAACTTTCTATTTTTTAATAGTTTTGCTAAGTTTTTTTGTAGGATAGGGTGATTAGTCCAGTAGATTAGGGACCTTATTAAATGACATTGATGAGCGCCTGGGAACCTTTATGGCTATTGGCTCCTTCCCAGAATATTAACATCAACCTTCAGCCGCTGGCTTTCCCTTTGCTGGTTATGAAAATTACACGGGAGTCAAGGCAATTTTTTTTTTCATTTTTGGTAAAAATTAACAGTTGCTGTTTGGTTACAGCTTATATAGGTTTATTCTGTAAATGCTTCTACATAGGCTGGCTAAAGTGTATGTGTGTGTGCGTTTACTTACCAGCTTAGTAATGTGGGTGTCTGGCTGACACCTTTTCATTACTAAACCTAGGTCTTGGTGTCAATGACAGCTAATGTGTAGGGGGTGTACAGGCGGCTGCTTTGGACTCCGCAATCCCACTCATGCCTACCTAATGAAACCGGGTACAATGTGATTACTGCTTGTACTGTGAAAAGTAAATATGTTTGTGAGCAGTAAAGTGTCAGGTTCTAATGTCTTCTATATCTGTGTGTTAGGGACAGGAATAGGGACAGTTAGTGTTAGAGTTAGGTCAGTGTAGCTTTGGGTTAGTGTCGGGGGGCACTATAGAGTTAGATGTAGATTATATTTTGATAAGATAATGTCTGTCCATGGAGCTTCCCAGGCTATGAATATCAGCCTGCAGCTATCTTTTACTGGCTATTAAAATAGGGGGACCCCCCCAAAAAATGATGTGGGGACCCCCTATATTTTATAGCCAGAAAGGCTACACAGACAGCTGCGGGCTGATATTCATAGCTTAGGAAGGGGTCATGGATATTGACGCACCCCCCTGGCTAAAAATACCAGCACACAGCCATCCCAGAATTGGCGCATCTGTACAGTCATGGCCAAAAGTTTTGAGAATGACACAAATATTATATTTTCACATGATCTGCTGCCCTCTGGTTTTTATGTGTGTGTTTGACAGATGTTTTTATCACAGACAGAAATATAATTGCAAACATATGAGTAACAAAAGCTTATATTGACAGTTAGAATGAGTTAATGCAGCAAGTAAATATTTGCAGTGTTGACCCTTCTTCTTCAGGACCTCTGCAATTCTCCCTGGCATGCTCTCAATCAACTTCTGGACCAAATCCTGACTGATAGCAGTCCATTCTTACACAATCAATGCTTTCATTTTGTCAGAATTTTTAGGTTTTTGTTTGTCCACCCGTCTCTTGATGATTGACCACAAGTTCTCAATGAGATTAAGATCTGGGGAGTTTCCAGGCCATGGACCCAAAATCTCTATGTTTTGTTCCCTGAGCCATTTAGTTATCACCTTTACTTTATGGCAAGGTGCTCCATCATGCTGGAAAAGGCATTGTTGATCGCCAAACTGCTCTTGGAGGGTTGGGAGAAGTTGCTCTTGGAGGACATTCTGGTACCATTCTTTATTCATGGCTGTGTTTTTAGGCAAGACTGTGAGAGAGACGATTCCCTTGGCTGAGAAGCAACCCCACACATGAATGGTTTCAGGATGCTTAACAGTTGGCATTAGACAAGACTGGTGGTAGCGCTCACCTTGTCTTCTCCGAATGAGGCGTTTTCCTGATGTCCCAAACAATCGAAAAGGGGATTCATCAGAGAAAATAACTTTACCCCAGTCCTCAGCAGTCCACTGCCTGTACCTTTTGCAGAATATCAGTCTGTCCATGATGTTTTTTCTGGAGAGAAGTGGCTTCTTTGCTGCCCTCCATGAGACCAGACCTTGCTCCAAGAGTCTCCGCCTCACAGTGCGTGCAGATGCATTCACACCTGCCTGCTGCCATTCCTGAGCAAGCTCTGCACTGCTGGTAGCCCGATCCCGCAGCTGAAACACTTTTAAGAGATGGTCCTGGCGCTTGCTGGTCTTTCTTGGGCACCCTGGAGCCTTTTTGGCAACAATGGAACCTCTCTCCTTGAAGTTCTTGATGATGCGATAGATTGTTGACTGAGGTGCAATCTTTCTAGCTGCGATACTCTTCCCTGTTAGGCCATTTTTGTGCATTGCAATGATGACTGCACGTGTTTCTTTAGAGATAACCATGGTTAACAGAAGAGAAACAATGATGCCAATCACCAGCCTCCTTTTAAAGTGTCCAGTGGTGTCATTCTTAATCATGACAGATTGATCTCCAGCCATGTCCTCATCAACACCCACACCTGTGTTAATGGAGCAATCACTGAAAAGAGGTTAGCTGGTCCTTTTAAGGCAGGGCTGCAATGATGTTGAAATGTGTTTTGGGGGATAAAGTTCATTTTCTAGCCAAATATTGACTTTGCAAGTAATTTCTGTTAAGCTGATCACTCTTTATAACATTCTGGAGTATATGAAAATTGCCATTAGAAAAAGTGAAGCAGTTGACTTTGTAAAAATTAATATTTGTGTCATTCTCAAAACTTTTGTCCATGACTGTACTATGTACCAATTCCGGCACTTAGCCCCTCACTTCCCACTGCTGTGTAGCGGAGGAATATGGAGTAATAAGGGGTTAATGTCACCTTGCTATTGTAAGGTGACATTAAGCCTGGTTAATAATGAAGAGGTGTCAATAAGACCTCTATCCATTATTAATCTTATAGTTTGAAAGGGTTAAAAAAACATAAACACACAAGAATAAATTATTTTAATGAAATAAAACACGGTTTTCATATTTTTATTGCATGCCCAGATGCAAGCGACGCCCTCGCTCTCCTATAATAAAAAGCAAAAAATAAAACAACCGTATACTCCCTGTCCGACGCAGTCCAATTAATAACGAATGTTCCTTGATGATTTCCCCTATAGAACAGTGACATCGAGTGATGTCACTGCTCTATAGGTCCTCCCAGTGAGGCACTGACAGGAGACAATGGCTCCTGCAGTGCATCAGTGTGGCTACCTGAGTTCATTCTCTCACTTTATGGCAATGCTGCGTTTTGAATTTTCTCAACCAGCATTGTCAGTGAGAGAATGAACTGAAGTGACGTCATTCTCCAGGCAGCGGCAGAGCGATACACACCGAAGAGGATTACCTCCGCTGTCAGTGCATCGCAGAAGCCATGTAGAGCACTGACATCACCCGATGTCAGTGTTCTACACGGGAGATCATCGTGGGACACTCGTTAATAACTGGACTATGGCAGAAAGGTAAGTATAGGTTGTTTTATTATTTTAATTTTATTAAAGGAGACAAGGGCTTCGGGGACTAGGTGATTGGTGAGTATGTACTCTATGTTATGTGTTGTATGTTATGTGTATGTTCTGTATGTTATATGTTGTATGTTCTGTATGTTGTATGTTCTGTATATATAATGCATGTTTGTTATTTGGTTTTTTTTTACATTCAACACATTAACCAGATAATGGGACTACTACTGTCCCATCATTGGCTAATGTGTCAGTCACTGTCAGTGTAGCAGGCATAGCCGGATGGGACTAGTAGTCCCATAGGATGATTCCTGCATACACACAGGCCTGCAGACCCCCACACAGCCCCGCAGACCCCCGAACATACACAGATCACACACACACCGGCACACATATACACACACACAGGCACCACCCACACACTATACATGCACAGTCAATGCCCACACATTTCCCGCAGCAAAACCGCAGATCTTTATCTTTTTTAGACTTGCGGTTTTGCTGCGGAAGTGCCCAACTCAATGCAAGTCAATAGGCGCAGAAAAGCTGCAGTTCCGGACAAAGAATTGACATGCTGCGGAAAATAAAATGCTGAAAAGTGGCACGTTTTTTTTCCACAGCATATGCACAGCAAACCTGCCTTTCCCATAGAATTACATTGGCTGTGCACTGTGCTGCAGGTTGGATGCGTTTCCGCGTGTTCAAAAATGCTGCAGAAACGCATCTAAAAACGCAATGTGTGCACATACCCTAACAATGCCAAGGAGGGAGAAGTTGCAGAACATGGTGAAGGGGTACTTAAGTGACCATATGTGCATCCTTTCTGATGCTTCAGTTCACTTTAATTATTGGGTGTCCAAGCTGAACACTTGGCCCGACCTCTCCTCATATGCCTTGGAGGTGCTGGCCTGCCCGGCTGCTAGTGTAATGTCAGATTATATTTTCAGTTCCACTGGGTCAATCATCACTGATAGGCGCACATGCCTCGCCATGGAAAATGTAGGCAGACTTACTCTGATTAAATTTAATAAGGACTGGATATCTCCACAGTTTGCAATCCCTCCAGATGACAGCAAGCCTACCTAAATTCACCAAAACAACCGCTTCCTATAAAAACACGTTTCCTTACTTCGTCAACCATTGCTCAGCCCATAGGGCTAATTTTTACAAATCCTATGCACATTGTGCAGTGGACAAACCAGGACAGTATTCCTACTCCAGCCTAACTACTATTTGTGATTGAAGTCCCTTGGGATGGTGGCTTCCTGCGTCAACCATGACTCAGCCCATAGGGCTAATTTTTACAAACCCTATGCACATTGTGCAGTGGACAAACCAGGACAGTATTCCTACTGCAACTTAACTACTATTTGTGATTGGAGGCCCTTGGGATGGTGGACTCCTTTGTCAACCATGACTCAGCCCATAGGCTAATTTTTACAAACCCTAGGTACATTGTGCAGTGGACAAATCTTGAATGCAGAGTGGTCCTACCAAAGTAATATTTGTCATTGGAGTCCCTTGTGACAGGTTGTCCCATGATGTGACTGAGATAGGGGATACATAATCAATAGAATCGTACACTGACTGTTGATGACTGAGTGATGGCCCTCTGAAAACTTGAATTGAGGCCCACAACTACTTCAGTAGTCCAGTTTAGATAATGTTTGTCAAGGGAGGTGGAGTGCCCTTCAGGGCAGTGGGATATTTGGTACCAGGCTGCTTCTTAAAGGGGCAGTGTCACGGCAGCAGTGATTCTGTCCGTGGCCCTGGGCATCCAATAAAAGGGGAATATTTACAGGGATGATAGGGTTTATGATAAGGGTTTACAAGGGAATAAAGTTTATAGTAAAGTGTTTGTGACACCACCCATGGTACTACGGTCAAAGGACCGACGCTGCTATGCAGATCCTCAGGGATGATGGTAGGGCAGCAAAGATGGTTAAGCCCTCCACGAGTATGGCTATGTCCCACGGCAGCTAGGATGATAGAGGAGATGTTGGTAGAAAATTTGGTGCAGGGCAGGTGACACAGGAAAGATTCAGAAGACTCAACAGAGTGCAGTTTAATTTACCTTTTACTGAGCTGTGCAGGTACAATCTTGGGCTCAGGTTACAGATGGTCCTGGAGTCGATCAGCCTGAAAGCAGTTTGGGAATCTCCTTATTCAGGTGGTGTTGTGAGGTCTCCTTTCTAGCGCTATTCTCTGAGGTACTTTCTGCTGTAAACTCTATTCAAGTTCCTCTCTCTGTCTGCTACTTAAGTAGAACTCTACTCACATGACAGGCAACTGTAGCCTGCTTCAGGGATCGCTCCTATATGGCGCCTCCAGCTCACACGTGCTGCTGTGTCATTGAGTATCACTTGGGGACATAGGATCTGCGGTCTTCTGCCCTCCGGATTTAGCTGCTGGGACTTTAGTACCCAATCAGCCTCGGACTCCGGGGTCCAGTCTCTGGTGCTCAGGACTGGGGGTGAGCTCAGCTATAGCTCCTGTCCCCCAGCTCCTATCTACTCGTCCTTTCTCAACCCTGTCTACAGACAGACTCCTCTAACTCCTCCCCAAGCCAGAATGTTCCAAGGAAGCTCCCCTGAAATCAGGTGTTAGAGTCCCCCTTCTGGTCTGGAGTAGGAGAAGTTTTTGTATGCTGTGTGTTACATGTTAAGGGGATCCCTTCCTTGCTTCCAGGCATGACATCACTCCCCCCTGGAGGGAGGCAAGGTCACTGTGGCAATCGAACTCCTGGGGTGCCACAGAGGCCCTTGTCATGGTATATTCGTGCATCTATGACACAGCCCCCAGGAACAATTTTTTGAAATACGATGCACATTCTGCATTTGACCATGTAGCTCAGTATCTAGAAGTATTCTCTTCCGATATAATCTGTGGAATATTGTCAATACTTCAACCCATCCTGGAGGGGGGACACCATATATCTCATAGTCTCATAGTTATTAAGGTTGAAGGAAGACTTTAAGTCCATCTAGTTCAACCCATATCCTATCCTAACCTGCCCTAACATGTTGATCCAGAGGAAGGCAAATAAACCCCAAGTGGCAAACAGTAAGCTTCACATTGGGGAAAAAAATTCCTTCCCGACTCCACATACGGCAATCAGACTAGCTCCCTGGATCAACGCTGTATCTAGGAAACTAGTGAATATAGCCTGTAATATTATACTTTTCAAGAAAGGCATCCAGTCCCTTCTTAAATTTTAGTAAGGAATCACTCATTACAACATTAGACGGCAGAGAGTTCCATAGTCTCACTGCTCTTACAGTAAAGAATCTGCGTCTGTGATTATGGCTAAACCTTCTTTCCTCTAGACGTAGAGGATGCCCCCTTGTCGCCGTCACAGGTCTAAGAGTAAAAAGATCATTAGTAAGGTCTTTGTACTGTCCCCTCATATATTTATACATTGTAATAAGATCACCCCTAAGCCTTCGTTTTTCCAAACTAAATAACCCCAAGTGTAATAACCTGTCTTGGTATTGCAGACCCCCAGTTCTCTAATTACCTTGGTCGCTCTTCTCTGCACCCGCTCCAGTTCAGCTATGTCTTTCTTATACACCGGAGACCAGAACTGCACACAGTATTCTAAGTGTGGTCGCACCAGTGACTTGTATAGAGGTAAAATTATGTTCTCCTCATGAGCATCTATGCCTCTTTTAATGCATCCCATTATTTTATTTGCCTTGGCAGCAGCTGCCTGACATTGGCCACTAAATGTGAGTTTGTCGTCCACCCATACACCCAGGTCTTTTTCAGTGACAGTTTTGCCCAGTGTTTTACAATTAAGCACATAATTATACATCTTATTTGTTCTACCCAAGTGCATGACCTTACATTTATCTCCATTAAAGCTCATTTGCCATTTATCAGCCCAAGCTTCTAGTTTACATAAATCCTCCTGTAATATAAAATTATCCTCCTCTGTATTTATTACCCTGCAGAGTTTAGTGTCATCTGCAAATATTGAAATACTACTCTGTATGCCCCCTACAAGGTCATTAATAAATATGTTAAAGAGAAGCGGCCCCAATACTGACCCCTGTGGTACCCCACTGCTAACCGTGACCCAGTTCGAGTGTGCTCCATTAATAACCACCCTTTGTTTTCTATCCATGAGCCAGTTCTTAACCCACTTACACATATTTTCCCCTATCCCCATTGTTCTCATTTTATGTATCAACCTTTTGTGTGGCACTGTATCAAAAGCCTTTGAGAAGTCCATGAACACCACGTCCACTGCATTCCCTTGGTCCAGTCCTGAACTTACCCCTTCATAAAAGCTTATCAGATTAGTCTGACAAGAACGGTCCCTCGTAAACCCATGCTGATACTGTGTCATGAGGTTATTCAGCTTCAGATACTCCAATATAGTATCCCTTAAAAAACCCTCCAGGATTTTACCCACAGTAGATGTTAAGCTCACTGGCCTATAATTTCCAGGTTCAGTTTTTGCCCCTTTTTGAATATTGGCACCACATTTGCTATACGCCAGTCCTGTGGTACAGACCCAGTTTTTATGGAATCTTTAAAGATTAAAAATAATGGTCTATCTATAACTGTACTTAATTCCTGCAGTACTCGGGGGTGTATCCCATCCGGGCCCGGGGATTTGTCAACTTTAGTTATTTTTAGACGCCGCCGTACTTCCTGCTGGGTTAAGCAGGTGACATTTAATGGGGAAATTTTTTTATCTCTGATCATGTTATCTGTCATGGGATTTTCTTGTGTAAATACAGTTGAAAAAAAGTCATTTAGCATATTGGCTTTTTCCTCATCCTCATCCACCATTTCACCCAGACTATTTTTAAGGGGACCAACACTATCATTTTTTAGTTTCTTGCTATTTATGTAGTTAAAGAATATTTTGGGATTATTTTTATTTTCTCTGGCAATGAGTCTCTCTGCTCAATCTTTGCTGTCTTGATTTGCTTTTTACAGAATTTATTCAGTCTTCTGTATTTATTTAATGCCTCTTCACTACCTACTTGCTTTAATTCCCTAAACGCTTTCTTTTTGTCCCTTATTGCGCCCCTTACAGCTCTATTTAGCCATAGTGGTTTCCTCCTAATTCTAGCATGTTTATTCCCATAGGGTATATACTGTGCACAGGTCCTATTCAGGATGCTAATAAACGTCTCCCATTTTCTTTGTGTATTTTTATGTCTCAGGATATCATCCCAGTTTATTGCACTAAGATCATCTCTCATCCGTTGGAAATTTGCCTTCCTGAAGTTTAGTGTCCTTGTAACCCCTCGACTACACATCTTATTAAAGGATACATGAAAGCTTATTATTTTGTGATCACTATTACCCAAGTGACCCCCAACCCTTATATTTGATATGCGGTCTGGCCTGTTGGTTAATATTAGGTCTAGCAGTGCCCCCCTCTTGTTGGGTCCTGAACTAGTTGTGAAAGGTAATTGTCTCTCATAGTTGCCAAAAACTTATTACCTTTGCTGGAACTGCAGGTTTCTGTTCCCCAATGTATTTCAGGGTAGTTGAAGTCCCCCATAATAATGACTTCTCCTTGAGTCGCTGCTTCATCTATTTGCTTTACGAGGATATTCTCTGTTGCTTCCATTATTTTAGGAGACTTATAACAAACCCCTATCAGTAATTTATTATTTTTCCCCCCTCCCCTAATCTCCACCCACAGAGACTCTACATCTTCATTAGATTCACAGATATCACGCAGGATGGGTTTTAAGGATGATTTTACATATAAACACACACCCCCACCTCGCTTATTTTTACGGTCATTTCTAAACAGACTATAGCCCTGTAAATTAACTGCCCAGTCGTCGCTCTCATCCAGCCAAGTCTCAGATATCCCCACCATGTCATAGTTATGTTCCAACAAAATTAATTCTAATTCCGCCATTTTGTTGGTGAGGCTTCTGGCATTAGTATACATGCACTTTTGTATCTCTCTGAACCTCTATTCTTTCTTAAATTATTAACTGTTCTAACCCCACCCCCCATGCCACCCCCACCCCCAATTTCATTATTTGTGCCCAGGTCTCTATCTGCACTGCCTTCCCCTCCTATAAAATGAATACCTTTGTCCATTGACTTTCCCAAGAGATGTAATTGAGCTCGTCATCCAGTCGACTAGTGCAGATTTATTTTTCCGGTTAACAGAGTTCACCCAAACCTTAGGATGGCAGGCCGCACTCACTGCTACCTTCTAATACTCCATATCTCTTGCCCTTTTTCCATGTAGTCTCTGCCCTTAAATGAGTTAAATAATATAATAGAGTGAGGGACATTCAATAGAATAAGTATCACCCGAAGACACGGTTCATGGAGCCTGGTGTTCGGCCAACAAAGTCGAGTGCTTTCTTGCCGTGTGCCTGATCATGCTGGTGGTGGTTAGGCTGGTAGTTTTGCTACCCCTGCTGATGCGAACGTGGCCGGTGGTGCAAAATGCCTTTTTGGGGTTATCGGTAGAGTCTTTAACCCCTTCATGACCCAGCCTATTTTGACCTTAATGACCTGACTATTTTTTGCAATTCTGACCAGTGTCCCTTTATGTGGTAATAACTCAGGAATGCTTCAACGGATCCTAGCGATTCTGAGATTATTTTTTCGGGATATATTGAGCTTCATGTTAGTGGTAAATTTAGGCCGATAATTTTTGCGTTTATTTGTGGAAAAAAAATTGGAAATTTGGCGAAAATTTTGAAAATTTTGCAATTTTCAAATTTTGAATTTTATTCAGTCGGTGGCGGCAGCAGTTTGTGGTCTCCAGCCATGGCCGATGATATTGCAGCACCGGCCATGGCTGGATTGTAATATTTCACCAAGTTTCATTGGTGAAATTGTACAATTGCTCTGATTGACTGTTTCACTTTCAACAGCCAATCAGAGTAATCGTAGCCACATGGGGCAAAGCCACCCCCCCTGGGGTCAAGTACAGGTCCTCCTGTACCTGCAGGTCAGGTGACATTTCACTTACCACGGTCACCCGACCCGTAGGAACATGATTTCCACCATGACACCTATGTAGGCGTCACAGGTCGTAATGGCACGACTTTTCATGAAGCCTACATAGGCGTCATAGGTCGGGAAGGGATTAAAAAACAACCAGACTGTTACGGGGACATTCAGTGTCTTCATCTCCCACAACACCTCCTCACCTCGACCCTTGTCTTTAGGTGTTCCCCAAGGCTAAGTTCTAGGACCCCTGCTCTTTTCCATCAACACCTTCGGCCTGGGACAGCTCAAGTAATGTCACAGTTTGCAATATTATCAGTACGCCGATGACACAAAGATCAACCAATCTGTACCTGACATTACCTCCTTACTGACCAAAATCACACGTCTTCCCGCTATTTCATCCTTCTTTTCTGCTCGCTTTCAAAATATGGACATGGACAAAAAGGAATACATCATCTTTCAACCATCTCACGCTGAGTAGACATGAGAGCTGTGTATGCATTATTTGGTACCACTTTAGTAAGAGGGAAAGTTTGCCCAAGAGAAAATGAATTTCCAGACATTCACGGCCCTTTTTGAACATTGTTGTCAGCTGTGATCTTCATATTCTTGGTGGAGATGTGGTAAAGTTCAAAATCGTCATCAATACCATCATCGTCCATATCTTGTAAAGAGGAAATGTGGGGTTTCCCAGGGTCGTGGTTATCTACGTTTAGTGGCATTCCTTTAACAGTGTTCGTTACACTAGAACAAATAATTTTTGGCTGTGACATTTTGATATTATTTGTAATGTATGGGTGAAGATGAAGATCCTTGGGCCAGGGGTGTGTTGATAGTTACGGACAGTGCACTCCTCTTTAAACTTAGTTTTTTCCCGAGTATCCATCAGTTTGTTTGGTTTTCCTCCAACACTGATCTGCTTTCTCTAATTCAGCATCTCACGAACATGTTGCACTTTGCCGTTTATACGGACACTTTCATCTTTGGCAACATATTTTTTACGGCCATTTTTAATGCCGAGCTTCACACGCACATCTGTTACACCAATGTCCTGATGGGCATGAAACACATTCTGGTAATTGGTGGTGGGCTGGCTAAACAACTAATCATTGTAGGCTCTATCCTGGATCTCATATCTCCCATAGTCACCGCTGTTATTAATCCTGTATGTTACCATTCCTGTCGTCACCATCCCCCTTTTCTTGATCACTTCATCCAACGATTTGTCCGCCTGATTTTTAATAAAAACCTGCAACTTTCCAGCAGAAACTGTGCAGGAAACCACGTTAGTGCTTTCCAAGGTGTTTATGAAACCCCTAAAAAAATACACACTATGTTGATATGTACCCCCCCAGGGGTAAATGATTTTCAGCCTATGCACTTAGTGTATGGCCGTTACAAGTATAGGAGACCCGCTCGTTTAAACTGGGAAAACCTTTTTCGCAGGCCATACTCCACGTCTCTTCCTACACCACCCCTAGATCACCAGGGTGACCGTGTTCCGTGATGAAACAGCCACTAGATTGTTTTGCCAAGATGTTTAGGATGTCCGTAACTACAAATATTTACAAAGTCGGTTGATATTTACCCCGCAGAGGAAAATGCTTTTCAGCCTATGCACTTAGTGTATGGCCATTACAAGTATAGGAGACCAGCTCCTTTAAACTGGGAAGACCTTTTTCGCATACCATACTACACATCTCTTCAGACACCACCACTAGAACACCACGGTGACCGTGTTCTGTGATGAAACGCCACATGATTATTTTGCAAGGGTGTTTTGGATGTCTGTAACTACTAATATTTACACAGTCGGTTGATATGCCCCAACCAGAGGAAAATGTTTTTCAGCCTATGCACTTAGTGTATGGGCATTACAAGTATAGGAGACCTTTGAACATCCAAGGAAAAAAAAGTAAAAAAACACCAAAATATCATAAAAAATCAATATATATTAGTATTCAAATAGTACATACAAAATATATGACACACGAAACACATATAAGGTATAGATAAGGAAGCAGACAAGCAATAAAATGTGGTAATCTGGTCCTAGATAGAATTATATATGTAATAAGAGGTGGGGGGTGGTACTAGCAATTATATAAAAATAAAACTGCTGATACTTTTTGTCAGGATTGGCTGCAGCCGCCGAGAAGCGGCTCAGCCCATCATCACCTCCACGCTGACCAACCACCACGATGTGGGGCGGGCGCCTCTCGGGGACGCAATGTGGACCCTCCATACCGCAGAGGGGGACCCGGCCTACCCCAGCTAGGGAAGGGCAGAGACCAGGGTTCTGTGGCAGCTGAGCATATGGACCAAGAAGAGCCATGTAGAACTTCAGGTATAGAGGAAATAAAGTTTACTGGAGTAACAACACATAATACATAAACATCAGGATCATGAACTCAGGAACACGAACTGGAACTCAGGAACATGGACACAGGAACATGGAATCAGGAACACGGACTGGACATCAGGAACACGGACTCGATCTCAGTAACACGAACCGGACATCAGGAAACTGGACATCAGGAACATGGACCGGACATCAGGAACACGGAATCAGGAATATGGAATCAGGAACACGGACTCAGGAACACGGAATCAGGAACACAGACTCAGGAACATGGAATCAGGAACACAGACCAGACATCAGGAACATGGAATCAGGAACATGGAATCAGTAACACGGACAGGACATCAGGAACACGGAATCAGGAACATGGACTCAGGAACACGGAATCAGGAACACAGACTCAGGAACATGGAATCAGGAACACAGACCGGACATCAGGAACACGGAATCAGGAACATGGAATCAGTAACACGGACAGGACATCAGGAACACGGAATCAGGAACATGGAATCAGGAACACGGACAGGACATCAGGAACATGGACTGGACATCAGGAACACAGACTGGATCACAAGACCAACACTGGCATAAGACTCCGGACATCTGGCAACGATCGGCAGGCTCCGGGCATCAGGCAGGGAAGGATCGGATCCGGACATCTGGAAGCGATCTAAAAAGGAACCCAAGCGGTCTGGTGCAAGCCCCGCCAGGCTCAACTGGAGCCGGCCGGGGATTGCACCAAAAACAAGCTGAGCACAGAGTAACAGACACTCAGCACACCCATACCGGACTCCTCCTTCCAAGATGAACCCAGGTTGTATCAAAGGAAGTCAGTTAGCAAAAGATCACAGTCACTGGGCACAGGGTTCAGGACACAGAAGGACTTCAGGAACATAACACAGCAGACACAGTTCAGACAGTCAGGTACAGGTCAGGTACAGGATCAAGGATTCAAGCCTGTAATTACCACCTCCAGGATAGGCGAGCCTGGAATTACTGCCTCCAGGACAGGTGCAGGGATGGGTACAGGATCAGGGATTCAAGCCTAGAATTACTGCCTCCAGGATAGGCGCAGGGATGGGTACAGGATCAGGGATTCAAGCCTAGAATTACCGCCTCCAGGATAGGCGAGCCTGAAATTACCGCCTCCAGGATAGGCGCACATAACACACATGGCAAGATTCAGAAGCTATGTGAGTAGCTAAGGCCCCGCCCATAGGGCAGGGAGCCTTTATATATGAGCTTCCCCTCAACAATTGGCTGGGGACAGCATTTCAATTACACACACTAACCCTGATAAAAGCAGGGCAGGTGTGGCCCGCGAACCCTATGCAGCCAGACACAAATCAGCACAGCAAGGGCACCTGGAAATGGCTGCAGCCTAAAGACACGTAGTAAGTCATGCACCACTGCAGAGAACCGAGACCTATGGGTAGCTTCCACAGCAGTAGCCAGGGACCGCACATGCGGTTGGTCATGCAGCGCAGCGGAGACACCCACACATGCACGGCTACGCAGCAGAGCTGGGAAGTGAGCAGCATCCATACAGGTAACGGATAAGAGTATCCCAGCTCAATTAGGGGGAAAAGGAGCAAAGGGTTAAGGCACAGACATGCATTGTCACGCCGACAACCAAGCACAGACAGAACAGTGTGACACTATTATGGTCTAAAGTGCATGTGCATAAGTGCATATAAGAGACAGTGCATCCACAGACTCAAAAAGACAAGCCCTCAAGCAGTCACAAAAACTTACAGTAATGCGCCATCAAAAAGTGACACCTCCAGGCTATCCAAAATGGAAGCTCCAAACATAGTATCGCAAGATAAATATAACTGCATATAAGTAAAGTAACCACTCTCACCCATAGTGCCTCACTAGATTCCATGGACAGGCAGCCCCCCGAAGAAGCCAACGCGAAACGCACGTTGGGGCTGCCTGTCCGTGGAATCCTATTGAGGCACTATGGGTGAGAGTGGTTACTTTACTTATATGTAGTTATATTTATCTTGGAATACTATGTTTGGAGCTTCCATTTTGGATAGCCTGGAGGTGTCACTTTTTGATGGCTCATTACTGACAGCTTTTGTGACTGCTTGAGGGCTTGTCTTTTTGAGTCTGTGGATGTGTAGAGCCCATCTGCGCTTGGAATCTCATTTCCCAGAGGTATGCACCGAAGGTAATGACCACTAGAGGACCCAATATGCATACACACATCTTCACCAATCCCTAGAGCCACCAGAGGGAGCCTTTTTAGTGTATATAAGGATGGTGAAGACACTGAGAGTAGGAGAGTCTAGTCTGAGTCTACGTGGAGAGTAGATCAGTACTGAGAAGGAGAGAAGAGTTGTTAGTTCTCTTGGAGTGAAGCGAGTAGAGTTAGCTCTAGGAGCGAGCACAGATCAGTTAGTCTGCAAAGCCAGGTGCAACAGCAGTTGTTGAAAGAACCTGAAATCTGCAGCTCCAAACTTAGTTCACACGTATGGAGGCTAGTACAAGTGGAAAGCAAACCACTCCAGCCTAGTCAGAACTGAGTCAACCGAGTGCAGTTCAGTGAGCAAGCGTGCCGACGCTTTGAGAGCGGTGAAGAAAGAGAGAAAGCAGCTACCTACGGCCAGAATGTGCTTATGTGAGGGTCGAGTAGGATGAAAGGCGAGTGGAAGAGAAAAAGAGAGTGACAGAGGTGGAAATAGCATTGAAAGCTTACCTCTACTCTGATTAACCGGACACCGGTCCGAGCTTGCTGGATTCTTCATGACCAGTAGGAAATACCGGAAACCCTGCGGGACTACAAGTCACAGGGGCCCATAAGTGTTGATACGTAACTGGGTCAGGAAGACAGGAGTCTGGCAGGATCCGCCATTAGAAACTGTGTTTTTCCAAGAGAAGGCCCTACCACAAGGTCAGCAGGGCGTAGAGTTGGAGACAGACTCAGACCTAGTTTCACACAGGTCAGAGACTCACATTATAGAAGTAAGGAGGCCCTACACCTACTCAGTGGAAAGAACTGGACGTGCATCCTTCACCCTGCCAGTATCCCCAGATGTGCCTGCAATTCCATCAGTAAAGGTACAGAAAGAGACTTTTGTGTGTGTGTTCACATTATTGCTCCTACGGCTGAACTCCCCTCCTCCATCCTGCATCCCTGCACAGCTTAATTACCCTGAAGGTCCCCAGCCTTACCTGTGGAAGGCTTAACACCTTGCTGCCCAATATCAACCCTTCAGTGGACCTATACAGCAGCGCTGGTCACCCTGACCAGGAACCCCAGGTGGCGTCACGAACATTCTACAAACACTTTAATCCCCTGTAAATATCCCCTTTTCAGTGAGCACCCAGGGCCATGGACCGAGCTGCAGCTACCGTGACATTCCCCATAGAAGTGAACGGGCTCTGTGCCGAGTACCCCACTGCCATGGCGGGCGACTCAGATGCACGGTCTCTTATATGCACTTATGCACATGCACTTTAGACCATAATAGTGTCAGCAGTGTTATTTTTATATAATTGCTAGTACCACCCCCCACCTCTTATTACATATATAATTCTATCTAGGACCAGGATACCACATTTGGTTGCTTGTCTGCTTCCTTATCTATACCTTATATGTGTTTCTTGTGTCATATATTTTGTATGTACTATTTGAATACTAATAAATATTGATTTTTTATGAAATTTTGGTGGTTTTTTACACTTTGTGCCTTGGATGTTCAAAGATTTCATTGAGTGTACCACAGAATCCATATATACCTCTATCTCTTGAATTTTCAGGGGAAAGTGGATATAATATGTGTGCATCATGCATCTTGTTCTAATTTGCATAATGAATAAGTATAGGAGACCTGCTCCTTTGGAAACTGACTTTTAGGAGGACTTCATACACGTCTCTTCAAAGTGGTATTTTGGTTTGTCCAAATTTGGGGCAGGTCTTCCATTAAATGCATAGGTTATTAGTATGGGAGACCCACTTCATAATGTGAACTTTATTGGTTGTTAATATTCAACAATGCAATTCTTCTATGCCAGTTCTTCTGCCTCAACACTTCAATGCTAAAATGCAGGGTCTTCTGACTCACCACAGCAATTGATCAATGCAGGTTCTTAAGCCTCAACAGTGCAATTATCCACTGATTGTTCTTCATTCTCAACAAAGAAATGCTCCACTGCAGGGTCTTTATCGTCAACAATGCAATTTTAAACTGTAGGGCCAACACTGCAATGGTCCATCGCTGGGTCTTCAGCGTCAACACTGTAGTTTTCCACCCCTGAGTCTTTTACATAAACACAGCAATTGTCCACTGCCGATTCTTCAGCGTCAACAATACAATTTTAAACTGCAGGGTCTTTAGCACCAACACTGCAATAGTCCACCGCTGGGTCTTCAGTGTCAACACTGCAATTGTCCACCACTGGGTTTTTAGCATGAGCACTGCAATTGTCCACTGCCGGGTCTTCAGGCTCAAATATTTACTGAGTAGCCAAACAAGACGGGAGTAACAAATTAGTAGGAAGAATGCTTTCAGGTGGCCATCAAGTACATGGGTTCAAAGCCTTTTTGGGGTGCGTTTGAATTTGATGCAGGGCGGGCCTTGTATTCAATGCATAAGCTAACAGTATGGCAGTGGCAAAAGAATAATATGAACTTGGATTTCCTGCGTACATCCACTTGGTCACTTCAAAGCCTTTTTGGAGTGTATTTGAATTTGATGCAGGCCGGGCCTTGCATTCAGTGAAGAAGATAACAATATGGCAGTGGCAAAAGAGTAATGTGATCTTGGTTTTCCTGTGGCCATCCAGTACCGGGGTTCAAAGGCTTATTGGGATGCGTGTTACTTAGCTGCAGGGCAGGCCTTGCATTTAATGCATAGGCTAACACAATGGGAGACCTATTTTCTTATAATTGGAAAACTTTTTCATGAGACCCTCCTGTACGTCTCATCACAGGGGTATTGGCGTGCATCCTTATTTTTGGCAGCCCAGCGACTTCGTGCCTAGGCAATAACAGTATAGGAGACCCACTGTTTACTATTGGCCCTTTAACCCCTTACTGCCATCAGACGTACTATCCCGTCCATGGTACCTGGGCCCGTATGACCATGGACGGGATAGTACGTCTCGTGCGATTGGACGCGCTCCCGGGGGAGCGCAGCCGATCACGGCCGGGTGTCAGCTGATTATCACAGCTGACACCCGGCACTATGTGTCAGGAGCGGTCACGGACCGCTCCCGGCACATTAACCCCTGGCACACCGCGATCAAAAATGATCGCGGTGTACTGGGGGCACAGGGGAGGATCGCGCAGTGAGGGGGCTCCCTGCGTGCCCCCTGAGACCCTCAGAGCAGCGCGATGTGTCGCGCTGTTCCAAGTGTCCTTCCTCCCTGCAGAACCCCGGATCCAAGATGTCGCCGGGGTCCATCCGGGTCCTGCGGGTAGGCGGCTTCCTCAGTGCCTGCTGAGAGCAGGCACTGAGAAGCCTGCAGCGATGCCAGAGCGATAGCTGGTGTGACAGAGTGCTGTGCACACTGTCACACCAGCGATCTGCTAAAATACAGTGATGTCCCACCCTGGGACAAAGTAAAAAAGTTAAAAAAATAAAAATAAAAATTGTTTAAAAAAATCATAAAAAAAAAAAAAATATTCCCAATAAATTCATTTTTTCCTGTAAATAAAAAAATCAAAACAAAAAAAGTACACATATTTGGTATCGCCGCGTCCGTAACAACCCACCCTATAAAACTGTCCCACTAGTTAACCCCTTTAGTGAACCTTTTAAAAAAAAAAAAAACAAAGCAAAAAATCAATGCTTTATCATCTCACCGCCAAACAAAAAGTGGAATAACACGCGATCAAGAAGACGGATATAAATAAGCATGGTATTGCTGAAAACGTCATCTTGTCCCGCAAAAAACGAGCTGCCATACAGCATCATCAGCGAAAAAATAAAAAAGTTATAGCTCGCAGAATAAAGCGATGCAAAAATAATATTTTTTTTTATATAAAATAGTTTTTATTGTATAAAAGCGCCAAAACATAAAAAAATTACATAAATGAGATATCGCCGTAATCGTACTGACCCGAAGAATAAAACTGCTTCATCAATTTTACCACACGCGCAACGGTATAAACGCCTCCCCCAAAAGAAATTCATGAATTGCTGATTTTTGTTCATTCTAACCTTCCAAAAATCGAAATAAAAAGCGATCAAAAAACGTCACATGCTCAAAAATGGTACCAATAAAAACGTCACCTCGTCCCGCAAAAAATAAGACCTCACATGACTCTGTGGGCCAAAATATACAAAAATTATAGCTCTCAAAATGTGGTGATGCAAAAACTATTTTTTGCAATAAAAAGCGTCTTTTAGCGTGACAGCTGCCAATCATAAAAACCCGCTATAAATAGTAAATCAAACCCCCCTTTATCACCCCCTTAGTTAGGGAAAAATAATAAAATTAAAAAAAAGTATTTATTTCCATTTTCCCATTAGGGTTAGGGTTGCGGCTAAAGTTAGGGTTAGGGTTGGCGCTAAAGTTAGGATTAGGGTTAGGGTTGGGATTAGGTTTATGGGTGTGTTAGGGTTAGATTTGTGGTTAGGGTTGGGACTAGGGTTAGGGGTGTGTTGGGGTTAGAGTTGGAGTTAGAATTGGGGGGTTTCCGCTGTTTAGGCACATCAGGGGCTCTCCAAATGTGACATGGCGTCTGATCTCAATTCCAGCCAATTCTGCATTGAAAAAGTCAAACGGTGCTCCTTCACTTCTGAGCTCTGCCATGCGCCCAAACAGTAGTTTACCCCCGCATATGGGGTATCTGCGTACTCTGGACCCCAAGAGTTATTGTGCAATTTGTCCTATTTCTTCTGTTACCCTTGGGAAAATAAAAAACTGGGGGTAAAAATATCATTTTTTTAAAAAAAAATTATTTTTTTTGTTTTTACGACTGTACGTTATAAACTTCTGTGAAGCACTTGGGGCTTCATAGCGCTCACCACACATCTAGATAAGTTCCTTGTGGGGTCTATTTTCCAAAATGGGGTCACTTGTGGGGGTTTCCACTGTTTAGGCACATCAGGGGCTCTCCAAATGCGACATGACGCCCCAGACCATTCCATCAAAGTCTGCAATCCAAAATGTCACTACTTCCCTTCCGAGCCCCAACGTGTACCCATACAGTAGTTTTCTCCCACATATTGGGTATCAGCGTACTCATGACAAATTGGACAACAACTTTTGGGGTCCAATTTCTCCTGTTACCCTTGTGAAAATAAAGTATTGGGGACGAAAAAATCATTTTTGTAAAAAAAAAAAAATTGTTTTATTTTTACGGCTGTACGTTATAAACTTCTGTGAAGCACTTCGGGGTTCAAAGTGCTCACCACATATCTAGATAAGTTCCTTGTGGGGTATATTTTCCAAAATGGGGTCACTTGTGGGGGGTTTCCACTGTTTAGGTGCATCAAGGGCTCTCCAAATGCGACATGACGCCCCCAGACCATTTCATCAAAGTCTGCAATCCAAAACGTCACTACTTCCCTTCCGAGCCCCGACGTGTGCCCATACAGTAGTTTTCTCCCACATATTGGGTATCAGCGTACTCAGGACAAATTGGAAAACAACTTTTGGGGTCCAATTTCTCCTGTTACCCTTGTGAAAATAAAATATTGGGGGCGAAAAAATCATTTTTGCAAAAAAAAAAGGATTTTTTTATTTTTACGGCTGTACGTTATAAACTTCTGTGAAGCATTTTGGGGTTAAAAGTGCTCACCACACATCTAGATAAGTTCCTTGAGGGTTCTAGTTTCCAAAATGGTGTCATTTGTTGGGGGTTTCCACTGTTTAGGCAGATCAGGAGCTCTCCAAACACAACATGGCATCCAGCCAATTCTGTGTTGAAAAAGTCGAACGTCGCTCCTTCCCTTCCAAACTCTGCCATGAACCTAAACAGTGGTTTACCCCCACATATGGGGTATCAGCGTACTCAGGACAAATTGCACAATAACTTTTGGAGTCTTGTTACCCTTGGAAAATAAAAATTGGGGTGAAAAGATCATTTTTTGTGGAAAAAATATGATTTTTTAATTTTGCGGCTCTACGTTATAAACTTGTGTGAAGCACTTTGGGGTTCAAATTGCTCACCAAAGATCTAGATAAGTTCCTTAGGGGGTCTAGTTTCCCAAATGGGGTCACTTGTGGGTGGTTTCCACTGTTTAGGCACATCAGAGGCTCTCCAAATGCAACATGGCGTCCAATCTCAATTCCAGCCAATTTTGTTTGGAAAAAGTCAAATGGTGCTCCTTCCATTCCGAGCTCTGCTGTGCGCCCAAACAGTGGTTCCCCCCCACATATGGGGTATCAGCGTACTCAGGACAAATTGGACATCAACTTTTGTGGTCCAATTTCTCCTGTTACCCTTGGGAAAATAAAAAATTAGTGACTAAAATATAATTTTTGTGGGAAAAAAATAGGATTTTTTATTTTCATGCTCGGGCATTATAAACTTGTGTGAAGCACTTGGGGGTTCAAAGTGCTCACCAAAGATCTAGATAAGCTCCTTAGGGGGTCTATTTTCCAAAATGGGGTCACTTGTGGGGGGTTTCCACTGTTTAGGCACATCTGGGGCACTGCAAACGGAACATGACCCCCATCAACGTCTGCATTCCAAAACGTTACTACTTCCTTTCCAAGCCCTGTCGTGCGCCCAAACAGTTTCCCGCCACCACATATGGGGTATCAGCGTACTCAGGACAAATTGGACAACAACTTTTGGGGTCCAATTTCCTTGGGAAAAATCAAAAATTTGGGACTAAAAAATCATTTTTGTGGAAAATTGTTTTTTTTATTTTTCAGACCCAGGCATTATAAACTTTTGTGAAACACTTGGGGGTTCAAAGTGCTCACAACAGATCTAGATAAGTTCCTTAGGGGATCTAGTTTCCAAAATGGTGTCACTTGTGGGGGGTTTCCACTGTTTAGGCACATCAGGGGCACTCCAAACACGACATGGCGTCCAATCTCAATTCCAGCCAATTTTAGTTTGAAAAAGTCAAACGGCGCTCCTTCCCTTACGAGCTCTGCCGCGTGCCCAAACAGTGGTTTTCCTCCACATATTGGCTATTGGCATACTCAGGAGAAATTGCACAACATCTTTATCTGTCCATTTTCTTCTTTTACCCTTGTGAAAATAAAAAAAAAGTTTGTAATAGATCATTTTTGTGGCTAAAAAGTTAAATATTCATTTTTTCCATCCACGTTGCTTCAGCTCCTGTGAAGCACCTGAAGGGTAAATAAACTTCTTGAATGTGGTTTTGAGTACCTTGAGGGGTGCAGTTTTTAGAATGGTGTCACTTTTTGGTATTTTCTGCTATATAGACCCCTCAAAGTGACTTCAAATATGAGGTGGTCCCTAAAAAAAATGGCTTTGTAAATTTTGTTGTAAAAATGAGAAATCGCTGGTCAACTTTTAACCCTTATAATTTCCTAAGAAAAAAAAAATTTGGTTCCAAAATTGTGCTGATGTAAAGTAGACATGCGGGAAATGTTATTTCTTAACTATTTTGTGTGACATATTTCTCTGTTTTAAGGGAATAAAAATTCAAAGTTTGAAAATTGCAGAATTTTCAAAATTTTCGCCATATTTGCGTTTTTTTCAAAAATAAACGCAAGGTACATCGAAGAAATTTTACCACTAACATGAAGTACAATATGTCACGAGAAAACAAACTCAGAATCGCGAAGATCAGTTGAAGCGTTCCAGAGTTATAACCTCATAAAGAGACAGTGGTCAGAATTGTAAAAATTGGCCCGGTCATTAACGTGCAAACCACCCTTGGGGGTGAAGAAGATTAATGCTGCCTGATGCCCCTATAAAAATTGGCCTTGTGACATTAAGAGTCCCACCTTCATAAATGAAACAAGATGTGTCTGATAATGTGTCATACACCATATGACCAGCTAAGGTTGTTAAATGCTACAATGTCATTTCACAGTAAATGCATTTGTATTGGTTGAAAACAATGGTAACATTGAAAAACGCATCAAAAACGCTACGTGTGAACATAGACAAATTGGTGGAGGAACTTTTCTACTTTGGGTTATTTCTTTTGACTTATATAAAAGTTATTAGCCTGGAAAGGATGTTCCTTGAAATATTTCCCAGGAAAATCCTTTTTGGTTTAGTTTTTGTATGTTTTTTGGTGTGCCTATAAAAATGGCGTAAGACTCTGACAACATTGCTCACAGCTGTGAACTGAGAGTCAGAAATGCTTCCAGGGGCATTCCCCATGATGTTTCCTTGTCATTTGAGCTGTGTTTCCATCATTCACAGACGTTTTTAGATTTTAAAAGGACCCCGGGGGGGCATCGTGGCAAAAATGCTGGGTTTTCCCATAGACTTACTTTGGACTCGTTGCTCGGGTCGAGCACCCGAGCATTTTAGTGCTCGCTCAACACTAATCAAAATCTTTTGTGCTAATTCTGTGGTTCCATCACCAGCTTTATCTCCACAGCTATAATTCTCTATTCTTTCTCTCTCTATGCTCACATGTCCTGCCCGTGGGCAGGCTGCCCGGGCCGACTGACACAACCAGGAAGTATACTGACTAAACTCCCCTGCTCTGTGCTGCCCCTTCAATCTAGTCATCCCCTGTGCTGCCTAATTTCTAACCTATTCTATGCTGTCCTATCTCTATACTGTCCTCTCAACTCTATCCCAATGCTATACTATATAAGTTCCTACTCTAACCCTAATCCTTTAAACAGTACATGACAGATACATTGCATTACATTGACACACAGAAGTCTGTCCATTCTGTTCAGCCATTCCAGCAACGCCTGAAAGAAATCATTGACACCTTAGAAAAAGAAATCATACAGAAAAAGAAACCTAAATTTATTTGTGATAAAAGGGACTTTGATAACAAACAAGTCTTTAAATGGTCACACTATGGAAATAGGAGATTAAGTAGACCGCATGTGGAAAACAGTCTACACCCGCATCCATCCACTTCAGCCAGCGATTCTTCTACTAGTGATTTTTTATCAGGAGCAAGCGACCAGGAAGGTGCACTCCACAATTGCACCCCACAGCTCATCGACAGCGCATCTGTGACGCGAGTTGCTATAAAATAATTAGTCCTAGAAATGGAGAGAGACTACAATTTCAGATAGAAATATAATATTTCAACTCAACAAATAAGTAAAGGAAAGTAAAAAACGATCTGAGGTCAGGTCCAGGAGATGGCACGGTACAACAAGGGTAGTCAGAGACGTAACCCAATACACAAGCAGAGGTCAGAAAAACCAGAAAGACAAAACACTTAACAGGGAGCAGGCACAAGAGAAGTCAGGTCACAAGCAAAGGGTTTAGTCCAGAAAGGGAATCAAGTCAGGTAGGGTCAGGCAAAGAGAGCTGATAGATCAGTCTTACACAGGCAGCAGCAAGTGTACGATTGACACTGGATATAGAAGCTAGCATGCTTTAGTAGAGGACTAATTAAGGGAAGTGAATACAGCTGATTGCAGCACAGACCCAGCACCACCAAAGCAAACTGGCAGCCTCCAAACAATAGTAAGAATAGTGTGGAGCTCGTGACAGTATCGCTACAGAGGTCTTTCGGCCTACCGGTTATCCATTTGATTTGCACTATTCTGACACAGTGGAACACATGTTGGAGGTCTAAATGAATGTGGCATGATGCAACATCCTTGACATCCTGGAGACGCTGAGCTTTGGAAGCAGCATCAATGATGAGCGGTAGCGTCATTGAGGTTACCATCAGACACTGCCAGCTGTACCCACACTCAGTTCACTGTGAGCCAGCCGATGAACTTCATGGCATCACCACTAAAAATATGAGAAAATACTCACTGTGCTAGAAGTGATGTCATGAAGGTTACCTCAGTGAGGTCACCGCAGTTCACATTGAGAAATTTCTTAAGGTGAACTGCGGTGAACTGACTGCGTTCAGCGCTGCACCATGAGACTTTTTCTCATGGTGCTAGCGGTGGTCTCACTGAGGTCACTGCAGTTCATCATCCTGGGTCAGAACACAGCCTCAGTGACCAGCGGTAACCTCGATGACATCACCGCTTGTCACTGACGCTGAACTCACAGCAACTCATTCTCCTTTGATTTTCAGCCTAGACGGTTGCATCTTGGCACCGTTCAGGTTGAAAACTAATTTTTGCAGACCTCATTCATGGCGTGAGACAGTATGTTAGACAGGTGGGGGATATCATTGTTTTTTATTATTGTTTTTTTACCATGAACCAGGGCTTTAATGGTATGGTAGTAAAGTGAGTATAACTATGTTTGTTATTTTTAAACAAATTTGTAATACAAAGTGTATTTTTAGTTCAAATAAAGTAAGTTATTCTGGGTGACTATCGGATTAGTAATGGAGAGGCATCTTATAGAGGTCTCTCTATTACTAACTGCTGGGCTTGATGTCATCTAAAAATTAGCAAGGTGACATCAAGTCCACAAATATGAACCCCAGTTGCCTTTGCCAAAGGGCAAGTGGGAAGAGCCAGGCAAAGCGCCAGAAATGGTGCTTCTAATAGATGCGCCTTTTCTGGGGTGGCTGATATTTTTGACTGGACGGGGCCAATATCCATGGCCTCCTACAAGCCTGACAATACCATCTACTAGCTGTCTGATTTAGCTTAACTGGTTGTGAAAAAATAGAGGGGACCTCAGGCTGCTTTTTTTACCATTTATTTAAATAATTTAAAAACAGCTTGGGAACCCCTCTGTTCTTGATAACCAGCCATGATAAAGCTGACAGCTGAGAGTTGCAGCCGGCAGCTGTCAGTTTTGCCATGCTGGTAATCAAAAATAAAGGGGAATCCACTCCAGGTTTTTTTTACTTATAACGTCCTCGCCAGCTGATGAATACTCCCATTAGCGTTGACTGATTTCTGATGGAAGCAGTACTCACATCAGCGGACGCCTCTGTGACTGGAGGTAAAATTTTTACCTCCGATCACAGCTGCTGGTGATCTGATGCACGGTAATGATCTTACCACTGATCAGAGCCTCCGGTGTTTCTTGTGCTGTCATGCAGATGAAAGCATGGGAAATACCAGATGTGCCAAACCGGAACAGTAACACAGACTTCCTGGAGAACTCCATGTTCGGGGTCCATGCCCGAACAGTGGGTGTTCAGTATGAACCCCAAATATTACTGATTAGGTTTGCCCATAACAATTCACGACCTACACAACAGGTGTGCCCATCATCGTCGCCTGGTCACGCTGATCACAGAGAGACCAGGCGACAATGATGAGATTTGTCTTCAGAACCCGGTGCCTGGGAACAGCTAACTATACTGGTTTTCTCAAATTCGGCATGAACGTAGCACATTCAGATTCGTGTTCGGTTTCCCGTACATTATTACTCAAAGTCGTCAAAATTCGGTCACACTTCGGTAAATCATTGCGTTTCCACTAATGCTTTTGTTTTGACTTTGGCTAGGATAGTGGTGCTGTATTATTAGCAGTGGGTGGGGGGACATGTTTGATGAGGGGAAGGGGTGTATCTAAGTCAGAGGAGCTGTGGAGCGTATTTTTTTTTCAATATTTTTTTTCTTTAAAAACTTAATGTGTGTACATTCCAGCAGCCAATCAGGGCTCAAAAACCATCCACAATGTTATGACACAAGGTCTTCTGTTATTGGCTGTCAAAGTCATATATCCCTGTTCATATAAAAAATGGACATCTTGTTTTACTGGCTCCATTTTCTCAGTGTCACAGTGCAGAGAGGCCAGCTCCTGCTAGTGCTACTGCTGTGTGAAATCGATCTTCCAGCATCTAAGTAGATTGTGTTACAACTGTGTTGCAGTCTCAGGAGGCCCCATTTGCTAATCCAAATTGTTTTTTGATCAAACTTTCAGTAGAAATCAGAAGGCCAGATTTCCACTTTTAAAATCGTTAGTCCTAAAAATGGGGTGCAGCCATGCCCAATTTGCTAATTCAAATTGTTTGTGATAAAAATATGTTTCAGTGAGAAATTAGAAGGCCAGATTTCCACATAAAAATCATTAGGCCTAATAGTGATGTGCAGCCAGTAGGCCCAATTTGCTAATCTAAATTGCTTGCATTAAAATTGTGATGTAGTGAGGAATCCGCAAGCTACATTTACTCATCAATATTGTTAGGTATAACAGTGTTGTTCAGGCACCCTATCTAAGAAAATAGTGATTGTTCATTTAGTGACAGATGACTGACAAGTGTGGGCCTAAAGTTGTGAAACAGCAAGTTAAAAGAGGGGAAGGGTACATACAACATGAGTGGGAGAAACCAAGGTCATGATGGAAGGGGGAATAGGAATGGTGTTTGACGTGTTTGTGGGTTAGGTGTTATTGTTAATGAAGGCTCAACTGAACAAACACTATCTCGCCCTATCCAAAAACCACAGAATCCAGAGGAGGAAAGCATCTGCACCGATGTACAAAATTTTTCATGTTGGATTCGGGGTAGGATGAAGTAGGGTCTGAGAAGAATCCAGAAACTTGTTACCAGACGTTAACCAGTGATCCTGATGACACTCAGATACTAGAGGTGCAAACGGACTGTACTGTGGAGTCAGGACAGGAAGAGGAGAAGGGTGAGGTTGTAGATCCCACTTGATGTGAACCCAGAGGTACACGGCTGAGTAGCTCATTAGAGAACTTGGATCAGGAGGAAGACGAGGAGGATACATTGCATGTTCACACACAGACACTATGTGGTGTAACCAAGACAAGCACTGCATCCTCAGCCCCACCTCTGGCTGTGTGTGTGCAGTTTGCAGGGGAGACAAGGGTTGCCTAGCCTGGTCCTTTTTTCAGACAGCAAATGACGATACAACTCTCGTCATCTGCCAACTTTGCAAAAAACAACTCAATAGAGGCAAAAATTGCAATAATTTGAAAACTACATGCATCAATCGGTACATTCGCAATCAAGGTGCCTTAGTCTAGGACTCTCACTGAGCTAAAATGCTAACTAGCGGGCCTCGTCAACCACCGTTCATTCCATAAACCACATCTTCCTCTTACGTCACTTAGTTAATTCTTTAACCGCACGCCTTTCATGAGTTTGTTATTTCTTTCATATGATGAGGAATGATGTTCCAAATAAGGTCTCTATGAAGAATCGCTTCTTCTTCTGACATAATAAGTGGCCGAGATTTTTGATGACCAATATCTTCTGGAATGGAAATCAAAGAAAGAAATTTCATATACACTATTATCATTTTCTAATCTATGATGAAGACCAAGTTCATCGTTATGCATGGATATTCATTATTTTTTTCATTTTTTTCATTTTTTTCATTTTTTCCTGTTTTGCACAATCATATAATGTTGCTTTTATGATTAAATATTGATGCAGTATTGGCAAACTATAATGTTTGGGGTGGTTAGGTTTATATATTGTATGATTATTGTTTTGTTTTTCATATTATGATCTGACTATCCCATCTTTCAATTGGTCAACCCTTTCCATGGATTTCGTATTACTACTTGTCTGCCTCCTGCTGGTACGCGCACTGGGCTCTGATCCTACGCTGCCTCTCGGCGTCTTTAGGTGGTGGGAGGACACACCTCCCGCTTCCATGACGCCGGACGCCGCTTGGCATCGCGGTGCTCATAGCAACGTGCGCGTCATCAGAGGCCGGAGGCGTCACTTCCGGTCACGTGACCTTGTTCCGTGACGCGACACACAGGGATGCGGCTAATTGACTTGTGTATTTAAGAGCAGAGTTGGATGAGGTGTGTGTGCCCCCTGACGAAGGCAGGACCGAAACGTGCGTTGGGGCGCGCACACACACCCCCTCCGACCCTCACTATTGGCTACAGCACAGTTAGGCTACAGGTAATAAAAATATTTACCACTAATAATATTGTGCCTGAATGGATGTCTATCCCCAATAGGCACCCCATTTGCCTTAGTTAATATGCCAACTGGCTCTGCATTATATTGTTGCGCTATATAAATTAACGCTTTATTGACTAGAATATTGAGAATAACCTGAAGGGATTGAGTATGAGGAATTATATCCTTTTATTATATCTGCCTATATCCCTTCTACATGCTTGTATAGCTTTTGCATAAAATTACCTCTTGCAATCAAGTATTACATTTTATGTGTAGATTGGAGATTAGGAACCAATCACACTATATTGATTTATGATAGTTGAGGGTTATGTGGGGGTGGTGTGCCCCTTTCGTATTTTAATGTTTGTTATTGTGTGTAGTTGTTTACAGTCACTGTGTTTTTCACTCCAATTTCAAGACTCCTGTATTCCATGTTTCTAATAAAGATTTTGCACAATTTTTGGACGAGTACATCAGTTTTTTCCATCTAGGTGGTTAGAATAATGTTGTTATAAGATGTGTCCTATGTATTCCTATGGCCATATACAGCCTCTTATTTTAAAGCATTGATTACTATAGGCTCAAAATGTGGTGGCATGTATGGTTGAGTATAATTCTTACGTCACTTTGCCAAGTCTTCTCGCACAGGTCTCCGTCTGCAGAAACTCTACTTGTTTACCCCTCTACAGTGGGGGTCAGTGAGAGACTGTCAGCTGGTACAGAAGTGGACATGCCTGCTGCTTTTGTGTCACCTAGCACAACACATCTTTCTCAATCCACCACAACATCTCTGCCTACACCTCACTGACAGTCCAGCAGTTTTTCCTGTTCTCCATACTCCAGCCTCTTTCAGAACAGCAGCCAGCCCTCGCTGCTGCAGTTGTGGTCATGTAAAAGAAGTTTCCTCCTCCACATGTCAAAGCTAAGTGCTTGAACTCCACCATCTCAAATCTGTTGGCCACAAAAATGCTGCCTTTCCGCCTGGTGGACACAAACGGTTTCAGAAAGTTGATGACTGTCACAATCCCCCAGTACCAGTTGCCTAGACGCTGTTACTTCTCTAAGAAAGCTGTGCCTGTGCTACAACCAGTATGTCACAAACAACATCACTCATTCCCTGAAACAATCTATGTCTGTCAGGTTGTATTTCACTACTGACACCTGGATGAGCAAACATGGGCAGGGGCATTACATTTCACTGACTGTGCATTGGGTTACTTTTGTCGCTGCCAGGGCAGGCGGTCAAGGAGCTGCTCCACAAGTCTTTGAATCCTCAAGGCTTGCCGAACAAACCTCTGTATATAACTCTTTCTCCATTTCTTCTGGCTCCTCCACCTCCTCAATGGCCTCACCCTGTGACCTCCCCCTCTCCTTAATCAGACACACATTCCAACAGTGCATATAGAATCCCCCTAACCTCCAAACTGCACAACCATACCTTAGTGAAATCAGGCAGTGATAAAATTAATATGCCTTGGAGAATGTAGTAAAAAGTTGTGGACAGTTTTCCGAGCCAAATTACAGCAACAGCTGTCTCCACTGAATTTCGAGCCAGGGAAAGCCATGTGCGATAACGATACAAACCTGGTGGCGTGCCCAACGCCAGGGCAACCTCACACACATGCCTTGCATGGCTCACGTCCTCAACCTGGTGGTACAGGAATATCTTCGCCACTATTCCTGCCTGGACCGCTTGATTTTCGATGTTCCCACACAGTGGAATTCCACTCTGCACATGTTGTAGCGACTGTGGCAGCAGTAATGACCCCTAGTGCAGTATGCTCTTTTGCATGGCCTGTGCCAACGCAGTACAGACGTGGTGCAAATCACGCTTGCGGAGTGAGCACCTCTGCAACTTTCTGCACAGTTTTGAAATGGCTACTAAGATGGTTAGGCTGGAGTCACACACACCAACTAAAAAATTGGACCGTTTTAGTCGGTCGATTATCGCAGCAAAATGTCATGAATAGTGTTGAGCGATACGATACTGCAAATATCGGGTATCGGCCGATATTAGCTGTATCGGGCTTTCGATTCCGAGTACCGATATTTTCGTCATATCGGATACCGGAATCGGATTTGTCACTGTCACTGTGAGTGTCCGTCGGTCGGGTCTGTCAGGAGTCAGCGGCACTTACCTGGCAGAAGATCTCCGGCGGTCACGTCCTGGACTGCTTGATGGCCGCCATCATCTTCTCCCTGGCGGTCACGTGCAGTTTCTCCGCGATAAATGCACGTGCTGCCGGGTAATCGCGGCCGTAAAGCAGTCCGATGACGTCACCGCCGGGGAAGCAGGTAATCAGCTGTGCTGCGCCGGGATGACAGGCTCTGCCTGTCATTCTGATGTAGCAGAGCTGGATCGTCGTGGGACACTCGTTACTATGGACTGCATCGGACAGGTGGTATACTGCTGTTTTTTTTTTTCATTTTTTTACAGGAGATCGATGCCGTCGCAGGATGAGACTGTAATAAAAGTAATGAAAACTGTGTTGTGTTTTTTATTAAATTAAAAAATTTTTTTATGAACATTCACCCGTCCGGGTACATCAGCAATTTAACTATTTACATACAGGGACCCTGTCCGGGTTATTTATAATTCTTTGGCAGGGGTGTTCCAGGTACCACCTGGTACTCTTCTGATGCTTGCCAAACATCCGAGACACCAAGGACCACCAGGACCTGATGACGTCGTGTGGCCTGTACAGTCAAGTCGTGACCCGCTATCTGTGTCTGTGTGGCCACCTCTTTCATCTCCCTCCGGGTCTGGAGCCCTATGTCCCGGACTGAATGAACCCCAGGGGGCCTAACAGGCGCCGGGTACGGGCCAGCTATAGTTATCATGTCCATAGCTGGGGCTGCTGAGGAGACCACTGAGGGAGGCTGGGGAGATTTACGGCGTGGGGTGGGCACTTGTGCAGAGGCCTGAATGTGGGAGGCTGAAGGCTCCGAGGGTCTCACAGGTTCCTGACACTCTGGGGAGTAGGGGTCGCACCTGGTAACATTTAGGGCGTACCATCCATTGTAATACCAGTGTCGGGTGTAAGTCACCAAGTCTCCTGGCAACAGGTCCCTCCCCGGGTGTCCTTCTGGGAGGTGAGTCTCCACGTCCCGCCGGGTCACAAACACTTCTAAATAAAGTCCAGGCTCCTGGATGAAGCCCCAACCACCTTTCAATTTAAAGCTCCGTACTGCACCCTTACGCCGCGGCTCCCACAGGGTTCCTTTATCTTTTCTCATCCGGTCCTTATCTGCCCGGTCCATCTCGATGTGACGTTGGCGAAGCTTTTGGGATTCTCGCTGCTCCCTTTGTCGCTCTGCTTCCCGCTCCCAACGTCTCCACTCTTCCTCCTGACGCCGGTTGTAATTCTCCTCCACCAGCATCTCCATGTCTCCACCATCAAACTGCAGCTTACGATGTCCGGTTTGCGGCAGCTCTCCTGGCGCCCGACAGTCCTGGCGGCGCTCACCTGCGGAGGAAGCAGCCGCTCTGGAACAGATGACAGTCGGGGCTCCGGTACAGACAGGTAGACCTCTGGTGCCTGCGCGGCCTCCTCCATGAGGACGGGTGTCGCTTCTTCTGTCTCAGCGACAGGGCAGACAGCGGGATCTGGGGTGCTGCCGGTGCAGAGTTTTTTGCAGGAACGGGTTGCCTCCACTGCGACAACGTCAACCGGATCACATTGCAAGGGCTGGGATGCCCGCACGGACTCCTCTACTAGAACGGGTGCCTCACCTTCCGGTACAGACACTTCAGGTAAGAGGGATTGGCGCCGCTCCAAGTTTAGTTTTAGGGCACGCCAGCTGGCTTCCATCCTGGCGACCTCCTCCCGGTGCCGGGCCAGGCCTCTTAGGGTATCCTCCGCTTCTTGCAGCGTAGGAGGGTTTCCAGGCCGGGTGCCCAACGGTGGTTCCGTGGCGATCGGGTCGCTTCCGTGGGGGGAGAGCTCTGACTGCTCCATCCCTTCACACTTCTGCTCGTGTCCATTAGCCATCTCTGCCAAGTCACATGTGTCATTAGCATCTGGAGAGGGCCCCTCTTTTGTAGTGAGGCGGGACCTTCGTGTTAGTTTCCACACACTGAGGAGGATGAGGAGGCGGAACTGAAGAGCTGTGGGCCACGATCTTACATTGCAGTACCATTTAGAGTGGTCGGCCATCGTTTTCCGCGCCACTGAGTGAGTGTACACCCACGAAGAGCACCCCCTTCTTCTTCACCAGTGCCTCGTCGTGACGCAGATATGGCGGAAAAATGGCAAATACATTCTCTGATGATTTTAGCAATTCTCAAGCACAAAACCAGTTCAATTCAGGCACACAGGACTCGCTTATAGCGAGCTACAGAATCCTGTTCGTGACGCCCAAGTTGAGTCGCACAGAGCCAGAGGTTTTGGGGGTACTCGGCACCGAGCCCGTCGACTTCTATGGGGTATGTCACGGCTTTATCCGGCAATTGAATCAGAGTCTATTTTACTATGTAGAAGTGTATAAACTATAAATATATGTATATATATATGTCACAATGACATGTATATATATATATATATATATATATATATATATATGTATTCTATGTGTGTATATTTTGTGTTTACAACGAAAGAAAGGGTTTTTTTTTGTTGCGATATTTTGTTCCCATAGACTTACATGGGACTTCCGGTATCGGAATCGGATATCGACGATATTTAGTGATATCGGCGATACCATTCCGATACGATATTTTTAGATATCGAGCAGTATCGCTCAACACTAGTCATGAACAGTCATCCGTCTGGCATCCGATTTTCCTGGAAATATGCGATTTAGTCGCATCTCAGCATAGTTGTAACATCCGATTTACATCCGACTTGCGAGAATTTCTCGCAGGCTTGCAAAACTGACATATAATGGATCCAAATGAATAGTATTTAAATCACAAAAGAAAGAATAGATATATACACATAGAACACATATATATATATATATATATATATATATATATATATACATGTCATTGTGACATGTATATATATATATATATATATATATATATATATATATAGTTCCTAGACTTCTACATACTGTAATAGTCGCTAATTCAGTTGCCGGCTTTTGTGAAAGTACAGACCCGACATGAAATGATACATTGTTTCCACACAGTTAACCATGTCATTTCATGTATTTTTATATATGGTTTAAACTTACAATTACATAAGTGTATGTGTGCAAAATTACAGACATGTAGGGGTTAATTAAAGGTATAAATTCGTTGGAAAAAAAATGCGTGTGCTCCCGCTGTATTTTCTCCACCAGACAGACAAAGCCAGCGAGTGGGGGCAGATAATAATAGCCTAGGGAGGGTACATTTTTTTGGGGCCCCCCCTGGCTACTAACATCTGCCCCCAGACACCCCAGAAAGGGCAAATCTCTAATTAGATTAGCCCTTTCTGGCACTTTGCCCGTCTATTCCCATTGCCCTGTAGCGGTGGCAAATGGTTAATAAGGGTTAAAGTCACCTTGCAATTGAAAGGTCACTTTAAGCCAGGTTAATAATTGAGAGCTGTCAATTAGACAACTATCAATTATTAATCCTATTGAAGTAAATAAAAAACACACACACACTTTAAGAAAAAATAATTTTTATGAAATAAAAACACATTTTTTGACCATCTTTTATTTTACTCTTAATCCGTGCGAAGCCCTTGATCTCCTAAAATAAATAAAAAATAATAAAACAACATTATCCTTACCTATCTGGCGATCTGTCACGTCCCACGCTGTAATCCTTCACAAAGGGTTAACTAGCTTTGAGCCAAGCAGCACAGCTAATGCTTGCTGCTCAGCTGAAAGCTCCTGAATGAATAAGTTCCTCTCCCCGTGACAGGAGAGGATGTGATTAATGAATGAAGCTTAATTGATTGTGTCCCACTTTCACTTTAGGTCAGGTCACTGAAGTGAAAGTGGCAATAAATCAATTAAGCTCCACTCATTAATCACTTCCTCTCCTTTCGCTGGGAGAGTAAGTTATTCATTCAGGGTATTACAGCTCAGAAGGCAGCATTAGCTGCCTGCGAGCTGTAACCTGTTAACCCTTTCTGATGGATTACAGCGTGGGACCTGACTGTGCATCGGATTGGTAAGAATAATTTTTTTATATTTATTTTATTTTTATTACAGGAAATGGTTTTAGCACGATAATAAAATATGGTCAAAAACTGTGTGATTATTTCATTGAACTTCTTTTTTATTAAAGTGTGTGTGTTTGATTTTTCTTTCATACAATAGGATTAATAATTGATAGTTGTCTAATTGACAGCTCTCAATTATTAACCTGGCTTAAAGTGACCTTTCAATTGCAAGGTGGCTTTAACCCCTTATTAACCCATTCGCCACCGCTACAGGGCAATGGAATAGACGGGCAAAGTGCCAGAAAGGGCGAATCTAATTAGAGATTTGCCCTTTCTGGGGTGTCTTGGGGCAGATGTTAGTAGCCAGGGGGGCACAAAAAAAATGTACCCTCCCTAGGCTATTATTATCTGCCCCCACTCGCTTGCTTTGTCTGTCTGGTGGAGAAAATACAGCGGGAGCCCACACATTTTTTTTCAACGAATTTACACCTTTAATTAACCCCTACATGTCTGAAATTTTGCACACATACACTTCTGTAATTGTAAGTTCAAACCATATATCAAAATACAGGAAATGACATGGTTAACTGTGTCTAAACAATGTATCATTTCATGTCGGCTTCTGTGATTTCACAAAAGCCGGCAATTGAATTAGCGGCTATTATAGTATGTAGAAGTGTAAGAACTATAAATATATGTATATATATATATATATATATATGTCACAATGACATATATATATATGTATTCTATGTGTATATATCTATTCTTTATTAAAGCTGTCAGTGTGATTTTACAGTATAGCCGGGGATGAATTGCCGGCTTTTCTAAATGACACCGATGCGATTTAATCGCAAGTCACACGTGCAGTCCGTTTGTAATCCGATTTTCATCGCTCCCATAGACTTGCATTGGCGATAGTCGACCCACAATCGGTGACAATCGCAGCATGCTGTGATTGCACTCGGATGTTTAAAACGGACCACAAAAAATCTGATACTGGGAGCTGCTCCATAGATTAACATAGGGCAGACTGCAATGCGATATTTCATCGTATTGCAGTCGTCCGATTCTGTCGCCAGTGTGACTCCAGCCTTAGCGCTGATGATGCAGTCATCAGCACCACTATTCCAGTCATCTACATGCTGGAGCACACTTTGAATAGTCTGTGTGAGGAAGTGATGGTTCCAGCGGAAAAGGTGGAAGCAGAGGAGGTTGCGGAAGGGATAGCAATATCTCAAATTTCCGTACAATCATCGAAAAGGCAGGTGCTATGTGAGGGTGGCTCATTGTACCAGACAAATTATTAGTGAAGGTGCAGGAGCTGAGAAACAAATGGAGGGGGACGAGGAGGAAGAGGTAATGGATGCACAACAGTCAGGAGATGAACAGGATAATGATCCCCTCTCTGTTTTCTGTGGTTGAGGTGAGCGGACGGAAGAAGCAACTATAAGTTTTATTCTGACCCCAAAACATCATGAACTTGGACCTCATGGAAGCACCCAATACATCTTCAACATGATGCCCATATTCTTAAGGTTAGAAATAGTGCTGACTTTTGGGTTGCCACTCTGTTAGATCCATGGTATAATAGTAAATTTAGACAGAAGCTGTCCCCCTGGAAAGGGAAGAGTGCATGCTGGAGTATCAAAACACACTTGTAGACTATATTAACAGTGGTGTTCCCCAAGACACCAATGACTCATACAGTGTGTATCCAGTTCTAGACGACAAACCCTGGGAATGTCAAGGCGTCATCACAAAAACATTAGCAGCAGCAGCAGTGTAAGTGGCATAACCACTTTCTGTGAGACTTTTTGCATATTTTTAGACCAGTCCATGCACTAGCAGAACAGAGTACAAGTTTGACACTTTGTAACGACTGAGAGGATGGTGCAGGAGTATCTGAAGCTCAATCTCAATGCCATCAGGGGGAAATTGAAACCTTTTGCATTTTGGTCTTCAAAAAAGGAAGAGTAGCCTGAGTTCGCCTGTCACTCTTGGAGGTTTTGTCATGCCTGGCAGCCAGCGTTCTCTCAGAATGTGTCTTCAGCGCTGCTGGTGGTGTCCTGACGGATAACACTTCTAATTGTCCCATTAAACTGTAGACCACCTAACTTTCATCAAAATGCACAAGTCATGGATAGAGATGAGTGAAATAGGTCGGTCAGATTCAGAAGTCGCCGACTTTCGCCAAAGTCGGGTTTCGTTGGCCGAAACCCGACCATAGCGTGCAGTCGGCCATGCGGTCGTTGACCCCAGCGCCCAAGTCGGTTTTCCCATAATGCTTGCAGGCGCCTTTTTTCAGCCAATGAGTAAGGACAAACACTGTGTGCAATGAGATGACATGTGCAGCGTCCACCACCATCTTAGAGAAGGGCATTGCAGTGATTGGCTTGCATAGTGTCTATAAAAGCCCTGACCGCCGACCTCCATTTTACTTCTGCTAATCTTAACAGTAGGGAGAGGTTGCTGATGCTGTTTATCCGTAGGGAGAGAGTTAGGGCTGGAAAGAGAAGTTCTTCTGTGCTTGTGCTAATAGCAATTGTGCTGTACAGTTAGTGTGCAGTGACAGGGGAGGATTTTCTTGTGTGCAGCAGCGCTGGTTATTAGTCTGCTTGATAGCTGTATTGCTGTGTGTACACTGCTGTGCAGACTGCTTTTTACACAGCACTAATACTTTTATTCTTTTTTTTCTGCACACTTACCGACCGTTCATTTTTTCCTACACCGTATAGAGCTGTACGCTCCTCACACACTACCGTGTACCAGCTGGTATCACGGACAAATACATGCTGACTATCTGTGTGTGACTTCAGAAATATATACGGAGTTTGCAATTTTCCCCTACACCGTATACAGCTGTACGCTTCTGATACAGTACCGTATATCTGCTCTTTGTATTATGGTCAAATCCATACTGAGTGATCGTCTGTATGTGACTCTGGAAATATATACGGTGTTCTGTCCTCACTGAATGAGGCAGACGTCATTGCAGTTATACAGACAGCTAAACCTTTATATACCGGGGTCCAATAAGGAGATTGTGATTGAATCTGTGCTTTTATTGAACTTGATATATTGATACGTGCGCGGTGAAACTATAATACAAACATATATACATACAATCAGTACAGGGGTATAATGAAAATACATATACATAATACAGTATGAATAAACATTTGCAGACTAATACCTAACCAGGGCCAGGACTGATTTGACAGGGCTAATATAGGACAGGAATTAACTAGAGAGACATAGGTACATACCGGCGATGCTATCACAAGAGGAGAGGAAAAGATGAGCTGCGTCCTGGATGCAGGCTGAAGGAAAATGGAGGGAAATGGAGGGAAAGCTCTCAGCATACATTGCTACGCTACCATCATGCATTGCTAAGCTACCATGATGCATTGCAAAGGAAAGAAAAAGATCTAGCTGAAAATGAAAGAAAACATTATAACTGCGGATATGAGACTGGTCACTAGAGGGAGACAAACACTAGATTATCACACTCCTATGTAAAACAGTAAAAATAAAATATGTCAGAAACGATTGGATGCTGGAGGCAGAACACTCCCCGTCTGGCATCAATGGATGTCACAGTCTTTTTCTTCCGAAGGCAACAATAAGACCAATTCGAATACTGGTCTGGAGAATGTCTTAGGTTCATTCCCTTTGGCCATCCTCAGTTCAACTTTGCGGACTTTGCCATCCTTACTCGGGAAAGTTGCAGTCACTAGACCAAGTGGCCACTGGTTGCGGTGAACTTGGCAGTCTTTCACAAGAACAAGGTCACCAATGCTCAGATTAGGCCTAGTGGATTGCCACTTCACCCGTGGCTGCAGGGTGGACAAATACTGTTTGCGCCACCTGTCCCAGAAGGTATTTGCAAGGCTTTGTACCTGTCTCCATTGGCGCTTGTAGAGGTCCTTGGTATCAAATCCTCCTGGAGGGGCACTGGATAGCCCTGTTTTCTGGGTAGGAGAATAGCTGGAGTCAATATCAAGGGCTCCTCGGGGTCATTTGAGACTGGAACCAGGGGTCTTGCATTGATTATGGCTGCGGCTTCTGCCATGAAGGTGATCAGGCTTTCGTGGGTAAGCCTCGCTGCTCCTTCCTGAAGGAGAGTGGAGTCAAGAATTCTCCGTACTAGACCAATCATTCGTTCCCATGATCCACCCATGTGTGAAGAGGGAGGTGGGTTGAATGACCATGTGCAACTTTGGTCACTGAGGAACCTCTCGAGAGTCTTATGGTCTAGATTTGAAGGCATTCCTAATTCCTTTGCTGCACCAACGAAATTAGTACTTCTATCTGAACGTATGTGCTTGATAGGACCACGGAGAGCAATAAAACGTCATAAAGCATTGATGAAGCTTGAAGTGTCAAGGGACTCAATGAGTTCTATGTGGACAGCTCTAATTGACATGCAGGTAAACATGACAGCCCAACGTTTACTATTGGCTTGTCCACCTCTAGTATGGCGTGTGATGACTGACCAAGGCCCAAACACATCGAGACCAACACTGGTAAAGGGAGGGTCTGGGCTGAGTCTATCCGCAGGTAGCTCAGCCATCTTTTGGGTTTGAGTCGAACTACGAAGCTTACTGCAGGTAATGCATTTGTAGATGACACTACTGACAAGTCTCTTTGCACCGACAATCCACAGGCCAGCAGTTCTGATGTCTCCTTCTGTAAATAGTCTTCCTTGGTGCTTGACCAGATTGTGATAGTGTTGTACAATTAAGTAGGCAACATGACATTTTCCGGGAAGGATAAGAGGGAATTTCTCCTCAAACTCCATTTTAGCTTCATTGAGTCGGCCTCCTACTCTCAGCAGGCCATTGTGGTCTATGAATGGGTCGAGTTTCCTCAATACGCTGCTCTCTGGTATTGGAGCTTTGTTAATGAGACATTGGATTTCTACAGGGTAGGTTTCTCTTTGAACAGTGAAGATGATGTGATTTCTGGAGAATTCCAAGTCTGAGGTAACATAGGTATTTTTACAAAGATGCCAACCTTTACATTTTTCAGTGTCACAAGGTCTGGTGGTTGTGAATGAGTGCGCTATATGAGTCAGGCAGGTAATAGCTCTAATAAGTGACTTCCAACTTGAAAATGTGACGAATCTGTGAGATCCAAGCTGGATAGCAGAGGTCGATGTATGAAGTGTAGACACCTGAGGGCGGATTTCAGCATCTGAGTCCTCTCTCACTAGTTCAAAGTTGTCTGGGAGATGTTCTTCAGTAAACAATAATTTTGGTCCGGAGAGCCATGTTGTGCTTCCTAGTCGACTTGCATCAACTGCTCTAGTTGCGTGATGAACTGATCTCCTAATTCGTAGCACTCTGTTGTTGACATAAACATAGAATCGCCTAGTTTCATTGTGGATATATCCAAGGACTACTTTGCTGTCTGAGTGGAACTTGGCCTGTGTCAAGTCGATATCCATCTCTGATGCGACAAACTCTGTCAATTCAACAGCTAAGACTGTAGCACAAAGCTCTAACCTGGGTATAGTGTGCTCTGGCTGTGGAGCAAGTTTGGCTTTCCCCATAACGAATCCAATGTGGCTTTGACATTTGGAGTCTACAGTTTTGAGATAGGCGACAGCGGCAATTGCTTTGACAGAAGCATCTGCATACACGTACAGTTTTTGGCATTGTATTTCCGTAGACGGCACAGGGGTGTATGGTCTTGGCACATTCAGATTGGAGAGGGCTGCTAAAGAGTTCTTCCATCCTTCCCACTGTATTCTTTTATCAGGTCGCAGAGGTGCATCCCAGTCGGATGTTTCCTTGGTTAAGTCCCTTAGTAAGGCCTTGCCTTGTATAGTGACAGGAGCTGCGAAACCCAAGGGATCGTACAGACTGTTGATGGTGGACAGGACACCTCTATGTGTGAAAGGCTTTTCTTCTTGGCTGACCTGGAAGGTGAAAGTGTCTGACTGTAGATTCCAGAGAAGCCCGAGGCTGCGTTGCATTGGTGCGGGTTCTGACCCCAAGTCCAAGTCTCTGAGACTGTTACATAAGTCTTGTGAAGGGAATGCTTCCATGAGTTCTTGGCTGTTTGAGACTATTTTGTGAAGTCTGAGGTTCGAGCAAGCAAGCATCTCTTGGGCTCTCCTGAGAAGACTGATGGCAGTCTCATTTGAAGGCATGGCTTTTAGACAATCGTCAACATAAAAGTCTTTTTCTATGAATTGTTTGACATCTGATTCATATTCTGTTTCTCCTTCTTGAGCCAACCTTTTGAGTCCATAGATGGCGACTGCAGGTAAAGGACTATTGCCAAAGATGTGCACTCTCATGCGATACTCTGTGACTTCTTTAGCAGGATCATTGTCTCTGTGTGTAGCCCTGGTGTAAGGCACACGCAGTACCCTGGAGGATGTGTGGAGAGATAGCAGTTTAATGCTCAATGAACATTCATTTCAGCACACACTTAGACACGCCCACAGATATATAAAGTCTAGTCACATGCAGTGTTGAGCAGTCATTCAGTCAGTGACTCTGAGTTAGTTCAGTTTCCTGTCAGGAGGACAGAGGAGGGTTGATTGTGCAGTTCAGCAAGTGGAGGCCAGTAAGGGCGAGATATAGATCACCTCAGCCTGGTCAGAGCTGTGCCCCACTAGAAGACAGACTGAGACACTTATTAAGAAGAAAGAAGTGAGTTGCAGATATACTTCAGTCTCCTGTCTCAAGGACAGTGAAGGTTCAGAGACGTGCTCCTGCCTAGAAGATTACTGAGAGTCTGGCAACAAGCTCAAGAAAGGAATTAAGTAAGGGACTGACTTTATTAACCTGTGAAGTGAGAAATGCTTATGCTACCAGCGCGGACAAGGCGAAAGGCACAGTGGTAGAAATTCTGAGTGCAATAGGATTGGAGAAGTCCTGCACGTTGTCACCGGTCACTGGAGACCGAAGCATCACCATAGCTTCATGCATGGTGGTAGGAAACCCAGAGGCTTACCGGACCTTAGGTAGCGGAAAGCAGCCCCTAAATAGTCGGTACGTAACTGGGGTCAGGGGGAGTGAGGACCTTGAGTCAGTGCACGACAAGATAGGAATTCAGCTCTCTCACAGGAAGGCTCCGACCACAAAACTGACTGGGCAGTACAGCTTTGGAATAGCTGGAGTCATAGAGGGAACTACGCTTCATGCTGGTTGTACTCATCGTTGTGAAAGTAAAGGAGGCCCCTAACTTGTCCAGCTGCTATCTCGAAATACATTCTCCTTGGATCAGCCTCCCTGGGACCTGCCTTACCATCTTACAAGTAAAGGTATGGAAAGACGCTGACCGTGTGAGACTGAGTTATTTACTTGTATGCCTGCACAACCCTGCCTTAACCATCGACCTGAGGGAAGAGTCCCACCTGTAGGGGACCCGACATCTAGCTGCCTCACCATCCCCTCAGAGCTCTACAGCAGCGCTGGTACAAATTACCAGAGAACTACAGGTGGCGTCACGAACTGTAAATATATCTATCCCCTGTAAATATTCCCCCAACATACGCCAGACCGCTAGGGCCACAGACCGAGCCACCGCTACCTGTGACAATCCCCATAGACTTCCATGGGCTCGGCTCTGAGTACCCCATTGCCCTGGTAACCCACAATTGTGGTGGCGGGTCGAGACAAAACTTTGGCGTCACGAACAGGATGCGAAACTCGCAAAATTGCGAGCCCTGTGTGCCTATGGAGTTGTTTTTGTGAAAAGGACTGTTTGCACTTTTGGCGCCAAAAATCGCCATCTTTGTCGCCATATTCGCGCCCTCAGGCGCTGGAGAAGAAGGTGGGCGTACCTTCGTGGGCGTGTACCCCCCTGTGGCGCGAAGAAAATGCCTGCCCTCTCAAAGTGCTATTACAATATGCGATCCTGCCCTACAGCAAAGGAGGTCCGCCTCCTCTTCACCTTCCCTGCGAGGAGGAGGAGACGCAAACCCCAGCCTCCACGGAAGAGACCGGACATCTCTGAAAGATGAGAGAACGCTCTGGAACATCATGGAAGCAGGACGTGTGCAGCCGAGCAGGGAAGCGGAGGAAGGCAGGCCCCGTGCCCCAGCCAAGCTGCCACCAGCACCGGAGTCATCCGTGGTCCTGCACCTGCAGCAAGCATTGCTGGAAGTTAAAGAGGAAAATGCACGACTAAGAAAGATGATTTTGCCACAACCTGGATTTGAAGAGATCGAGAGACGCCGGCGTACCCTGGAGCAGCGGCGGCTGTGGGACGCGGTGTTCTCCCCCTTCGATGATCCCCTACGTCTGGAGTTACCAAAACTTCTGCTGCCCAAGGCAAAGGAGCAACCGGAGGCTGCCCCCGAAAGTACCAATCCTGATCCCACCAGTGAAGCGGTGGAGGCGAAGGAGGTTGAGGAGGTACCGCCAGTTCCGGAACGCCCGCCCGGCCAGGAGGCCGCAGCAGATGATCGATCCCCGGTAGGGACACCGGAGGGGTCCTGTCCGTCGTTACCAGACGTGGACTGGGACGAGATGGCGCGCCTGGATGACGTCGCCTATACCGCCCAGTGGGAATGTGAGTGGCAGCGTCGTGAGGAGAAGCAGCAACGCCAGCAGGAGGAAGAGCGGGAAGCTCAGCGCAACCGACAGCGGCAGCATGCAGAGCTGATCGCGGACAAGGAGAGTGTCCGGAGAGAGAAAGGTACCCTGAGGGAACCGCGGCGGCAGGGGTGTGTGACAGAGTTCCAGCTCCGGAAGGGCTGGGGCTTCATAAGAGAACCGGGCCTCTACCCAGGGGTCTTTGTCAGCAGACGTGATGTAGAATCCCACCTACCGCAAGGTCATCCCGGGAGGGACCTAGTAATGGAGACATTGTCAATTACACACGGCACTGGGGAATGAAGGGATGGTATGCCCTTAACGTCACCATCGTCCGTGACCCCGTCCCAGACGCAGGTAACGTCACCATTACCGCAGCGTCCCCGTCTCCAGCTCAAACAGCATCCGGCCGTGCCCCAGCATCGCCCCCTGCAGGCTCATCGCAAATGGAAGCAATGTCTACATACTCTTCGTCATCTAGTCATCCTTCTGCATCGCAACTTGCGACCCAGTTTCCATCGCAATCTATGACACGATCAATATCGCTAACTGTAACGCAAATTGAAACGCAATCAGTGTCTCGCAAGGAGAAAGTACCCGTTGCGCCCCTAGAGGTTCGCACGAGAACTGTGGCGACCCAGACCCTAATAGCAGCGCACGACTTGTTAGTAATGGGATCTAGGGACCATCGCATTGTTCCAGCCCCCGGGGTGGAAAATGTATTTGAAATAATTAAACAGTAAAAGAAAAACCGGTGAGATCCAGATAGGGGTCTACCATAAGTAATGTTGTAAAAAGTTTAAGAATGTTTGCCAATTTTTGCACAAGTTAAATGTGTATATAACGTATATATATATTGCCAAAAATAGAATGCCCGGCTGGGTAATCAGATAAAAAGTTTTTGCACTTTATTGTGATGTGATTTGATATAATGTGTCTTTGTTTTACAATGGACTTCAAGGTTGAGGACTGTGCCAGCCCAGAACTTATCTGTATATAGTTGCGCTTCGGTGCCTAATCTTGGTTTTACATAAAACCAGCACAACTACCTCTGAAAACAAAACCCGTGTGGTGTGGCACTGAGTGAGGTCTGCATTCGGATGTCCTGCAGCCCACCCAGGACCCACGTTGAAGGTTTGGTGCGGGTCCTTCACAAGCATATTGTCTATTTATATGAAAATGTTATTTAATATTTGTACTTTTCTATATATAATGTTTTGTTCGCAACGTTCAAGGCATCCTTACCTCCCGGATGGGACGAATTAATGTTTAATGTTGATGTTTAATGCATAAACAAAATTGTCTCTTTGTATTTTACAGCCCGGGAGTGCTGTCATTTACCATGGGGGAATGTGTAGCCCTGGTGTAAGGCACACGCAGTACCCTGGAGGATGTGTGGAGAGATAGCAGTTTAATGCTCAATGAACATTCATTTCAGCACACACTTAGACACGCCCACAGATATATAAAGTCTAGTCACATGCAGTGTTGAGCAGTCATTCAGTCAGTGACTCTGAGTTAGTTCAGTTTCCTGTCAGGAGGACAGAGGAGGGTTGATTGTGCAGTTCAGCAAGTGGAGGCCAGTAAGGGCGAGATATAGATCACCTCAGCCTGGTCAGAGCTGTGCCCCACTAGAAGACAGACTGAGACACTTATTAAGAAGAAAGAAGTGAGTTGCAGATATACTTCAGTCTCCTGTCTCAAGGACAGTGAAGGTTCAGAGACGTGCTCCTGCCTAGAAGATTACTGAGAGTCTGGCAACAAGCTCAAGAAAGGAATTAAGTAAGGGACTGACTTTATTAACCTGTGAAGTGAGAAATGCTTATGCTACCAGTGCGGACAAGGCGAAAGGCACAGTGGTAGAAATTCTGAGTGCAATAGGATTGGAGAAGTCCTGCACGTTGTCACCGGTCACTGGAGACCGAAGCATCACCATAGCTTCATGCATGGTGGTAGGAAACCCAGAGGCTTACCGGACCTTAGGTAGCGGAAAGCAGCCCCTAAATAGTCGGTACGTAACTGGGGTCAGGGGGAGTGAGGACCTTGAGTCAGTGCACGACAAGATAGGAATTCAGCTCTCTCACAGGAAGGCTCCGACCACAAAACTGACTGGGCAGTACAGCTTTGGAATAGCTGGAGTCATAGAGGGAACTACGCTTCATGCTGGTTGTACTCATCGTTGTGAAAGTAAAGGAGGCCCCTAACTTGTCCAGCTGCTATCTCGAAATACATTCTCCTTGGATCAGCCTCCCTGGGACCTGCCTTACCATCTTACAAGTAAAGGTATGGAAAGACGCTGACCGTGTGAGACTGAGTTATTTACTTGTATGCCTGCACAACCCTGCCTTAACCATCGACCTGAGGGAAGAGTCCCACCTGTAGGGGACCCGACATCTAGCTGCCTCACCATCCCCTCAGAGCTCTACAGCAGCGCTGGTACAAATTACCAGAGAACTACAGGTGGCGTCACGAACTGTAAATATATCTATCCCCTGTAAATATTCCCCCAACATACGCCAGACCGCTAGGGCCACAGACCGAGCCACCGCTACCTGTGACAATCCCCATAGACTTCCATGGGCTCGGCTCTGAGTACCCCATTGCCCTGGTAACCCACAATTGTGGTGGCGGGTCGAGACATCTGTACCAGAAGAATCTTAGGAAGTTCCTGTCTCTCTCTCTCTCACAAGGAAACAATGGAACATTTGCTGGATGTCAGCGATGAAGGCGATGGAATCCTTACGGAAACGCATAAGTACTCCCAGCAGTTTGTTATTGAGGTCTGGTCCTGTCAGTAGAACATCATTCAGGGAGATATCATCAAACTTAGCACTGGAGTCAAACACCACTCTAATTTGGCCTGGTTTCTTAGGGTGGTATACTCCAAACATGGGTAGGAACCAGCATTCTTCAGAGTCTTTGAGAGTGGGAGCTAGCTCTGCATGACAATTCTCAAAGATCTTTGACATGAATGAGAAAAAGTGATCTTTCATCTCTGGCTTCCTTTGCAGATTATGTTTGAGAGAGGAGAAACGCTTTAATGCCTGATTTCTGTTGTTCAGTAGACATGGTCTGTGGGTTCTGAAGGGAAGAGGTGCGACCCAGCTGTTGGTCTCATCTTTAACAAGTCCCTTGTCCATTACCTCTAAGAACAACTTGTCCTCTACTGACATTGCCACTTGGTTGTCTTGCTTAGTTCTCTTGAAGACTGTGCACCCTAACTGATCCTCATAGCTTCCCGACACTATACTGCTGTCATGAGTGAAGTCTATTAGGTGATTGGGCAGTTGGATGCTGTGTGGTAGCTCTCTGACATGGAATTCATTGTTACAAGGTTGAAACAGAGATGGGCATCCTTTCTCTAATGTATTTGTCAGCATGCTTGTCACAGAAGATGGGGCGTGCATGCGTCCCAAGCATACGTCTCCTATTATGACCCATCCTAGGTCTAGCTTTTGGGCATAGGGAGCATTGTGGAGTCCATTGATGTGACGTCTCACTTTATGCACCTGCAGGATATCTCTCCCCAACAGCAGAATTATCTGGGCCTGATGGTTGAGTTCCGGTATGAGGTGTGCTATGCGTTTTATGTGAGCGTGATGGATTGCTACATCTGGGTATGTATTTCAGATCTGTTGTCTGGGATCTGATTACACTCGATGATAGTAGGTAGTGGTAGGCAGAATTGACCGTCTAAGGACTCAATTTGGTAGTCAGTAGCTTTCCTACCTGCTGTCGTCACAGTACCTGCACACGTCTTTAGTGAGTAGGGGGTGCTTGGCCCTTTGATGTGGAATAGGTCAAAGAATGTTGATCTAGCCAGGGATCGATTATTTTGATTATCCAAGATAGCATACAGTCTTACAGCTTTGTCTCTATGACCCTTTGGGTACACTCTGACGAGGCATATTTTTGAACAGGATCTACTGTCTATTGTCCCTTTACAGACTTCAGTACATTGTGAAGTGATCTCTGGCGTGGCTGCATCAGTGTTCCTTTCCTCCCCGCCATGCTCACTGTCAGCTGGCGTGGTTTGTGTACTCCATGGAGCTGGCCCAGAGTGTAGGGCAGTGTTATGATCTGTGGTGCCACATTCTGTGCATTTTACACTGACCTTGCAATCCTTGGCGAGATGAGTTGTGGATGAGCAGCACTTGTAGCAGATACCGTTCTCTTTCAGGAAGCTTCTGCGATCTGGCATATATTTTCCTCTGAAGGCTCTGCATTTCAGGAGAGGATGAGGCTTCAGATGGAGCGGCACTGCTTGTCAGGATCCTGCACCTTTGTCTCTGATTAGGAGCAGCCAGCAGACCTGTAATTAGAACCTGGAGAAGAAACATAAGTCTTGTGCACTGCCACAGACATTCTGCGTGGGTTTGCAGTTGGTGACGGTGTGGCATATGACAATGTGAAGTCAAAGCTGGGATCGTTTCTGATTCTTGCTTGTTGGTGTACAAAGTCTACAAAAATGGAGAAGGGAGGAAATGGAACACTGTGTTTATATTTGTACGTGGAACCATGTGTGATCCACCTCTCCTGTAGATTGTAGGGCAACTTTTGGACTATAGGGTTAACACCTCTTGCTGTGTCAAGGTATGCAAGTCCTTGTAGATCATCCTCACATTTGGAAACTTGGACCTCCTTTAGTAAGTCGCTTAATTCTCTAAGTTTCTGGAGCTCGTTGTTAGATATTTTAGGAAAGTTATTAATTCTTTTGAACAAGGCTCTTTCTATTACCTCTGCTGAGCCGTAACACTCATCCAGTTATTTTGCTCCACGTTTTCGTGTTGGTATCTGTCTTGGAGCTGAGCCTCATGATGACTCTCGCTCGCTTCACTGGAGGTGTCATGATCTTGTTTCGATGCCAGTTCAGGGTTATAGTTCGGATCAGGAAGTCCATTAACATACTGAGATGTGCGTTGTGGTGAATCTTGTAGTGGAAACTCCAGACTTGACGTACTGCTTAAACTATACTGCTTAGGGTTTTGCGCGGCTTCTAGAGATTCTGCCTCGGCGATGGCTGTGGCAGCTTCTCTTTTTGCTGCCAGGCTCTCTAAGGCGGCATCTATGCGTGCCTTCTCTAACTGCGCCTTGCTCTCTAGTTCAGCTTTCTCTAATTGTGCCTTGCTCTCTAGTTCAGCTTCTCTAACTTAAGTCGCATCTCTGGTTCAGCATAGCTTGCTCGCATTTCGGCGGCTAGAGCATTTGCGCGGGCAATGGCGACCGCGCTGCTGATGGATGTCTTTGAAGAGACGGAAGTGGCAGATTTTGTCCTGTGTGATTTGTGGGACATGGTGTCTTAGCCGTGCAGAGATTGCTGTAGCTGTATTAAGTCTCTGTGTAGCCGGTGACTTGAATCTCACTAGGTAGATGGCTGCAGTTTCACTAGATCCTGCAAGCTGGATGGCTGACTTTTCACTGAATTCCACTAGCTGGATGGTCGCCGTTTCACTGTTCTGTCCTCACTGAATGATGCAGACGTCATTGCAGTTATACAGACAGCTAAATCTTTATATACCGGGGTCCAATAAGGAGATTGTGATTGAATCTGTGCTTTTATTGAACTTGATATATTGATACGTGTGCGGTGAAACTATAATCCAAACATATATACATACAATCAGTACAGGGGTATAATGAAAATACATATACATAATACAGTATGAATAAACATTTGAAGACTAATACCTAACCAGGGCCAGGACTGATTAGACAGGGCTAATATAGGACAGGAATTAACTAGAGAGACATAAGTACATATCGGCGATGCTATCACAAGAGGAGAGGAAAAGATGAGCTGCTTCCTGGATGCAGGCTGAAGGAAAATGGAGGGAAATGGAGGGAAAGCTCCCAGCATACATTGCTACGCTAAAATCATGCATTGCTGAGCTACCATGATGCATTGCAAAGGAAAGAAAAAGATCTAGCTGAAAATGAAAGAAAATATTATAACTGCGGATATGAGACTGGTCACTAGAGGGAGCCAAACACTAGATTATCACACTCCTATGTAAAACAGTAAAAATCAAATAAGTCAGAAACGATCGGATGCTGGAGGCAGAACATACGGATATTGCAATTTTCCCCTACACCATATACAGCTGAACGCTTCTGAGACAGTACCGTATATCTGCTCTTTGTGTTACGGTCAAATCCATACTGAGTGATCGTCTGTGTGTGACTCTGGAAATATATACGGAGATTTAAATTTTCCCCTACGCCATATACAGCTGTACGCTCCTCATACAGTACCATACATCTGCTGGTATTTTTGGTACATTTTCCCAAACATGAGGAAGTATGGTGGAAGAGGCCGCGAACGTGGGGGTGGTGGGCAGCTGGGAATGATGGTGGTGGTGGTGCATCTGCTGGTAGTGTCAAAAGCCCAATAGCACCTAAGGCAGGAATTGTTGAGCCTGCGTCATCGTCTGACTCCAGAAGGCCTGTAAGGCTCCCTTTTCTGGGATAACGTAAACCGCTTTTAAAGCCGGAGCATCAGGAACCGGTTTTGGCTTACAATGCAAAACAACCTCCAGCTCTATCGCCTCCTCGTCTGAAGTTTCAAAAGCTGCAAGCACTGTTATGTTTCGGTAACTGAGGAGAAATAGCAAAAAAATAGCAAAAGCGGTAATACACCAGAGAGGCTGGAACCTATTGGATTGCAGTAACCTGAACTAACCACACAGCTAGAAGTAGCCATGGAGCATACCTACTGTGATCCTAGACGCCTCGTCACAGCCTGAGAGATAACTACCCCTAAAGGCAGAAAGATGAAAGCTATCTGCCCCGCAGCAGATCCCCAAAGAAAATAGGAAGCCTCCAAACATGTAATGGCGGTTAGACAAGAAGAAAGCATGGACACAGACAGAAAATAGAATGAGCAAACGCTGGGGCCCAATCTGTCTAGACAGAAAAGTACAGGAAAGAATTCTGACTGCAATCCAACAAAATCCTAACAAAAATACCAACACTTCTGATTGCTAAAAAAAACCTGAGATCACACGATCTCATCCACCTAAATCAGATCTCTGGTGTAACAAAACGCTATTCAGCAAATAAAAAGTAACAAAGGAGCAAAGCAAAAGTGCAGACACAAATGGAGCACAATTGCAGCGCCAGACCCCCAAAAGGGCTGCAGTCCACTGCAAGCAGCAAACCAGCAGAGAAAATCAAACAGAGGAAAAATAACAGCAAACACTTATCTGAAGGAGAGCAGGAAACTAGCAGTGCTTCAAGCAAGACCAGAAGGAACAATTGATAACCGGCAAGGCTGCTGGGAACTCAGGCCACTTATATCCTACCATTCAGCGCCAGCTGAAGGCCATTCAATAATAAGTTCATTACCCTCAGCAACCACCGGTGGGAGCCCCAGCTCAGAAGCCGCATCCAGCATATTCACAACAGTACCCCCCCCTTGAGGAGGGGTCACCGAACCCTCACCTGGCTACCAGGCCGATCAGGATGAGCTCGATGATAGGCACGGATAAGTCTCCCAGCATGAATGTCCGAAGCAAACACCCAAGAATTGTCCTCCTGACCATAACCTCTCCATTTAACCAAATACTGGAGTTTCTGTCTAGCAAAACGAGAATCCAATATTTTCTCAACCACATACTCCAAATTGCCCTCAACCAAAACAGGGTTGGGAGGCGCAGTCGTAGGAACCACTGGTTCGACAAACTTCTTCAATAAGGACTTGTGGAACACATTATGGATCTTAAATGTCCCTGGAAGAAGCAAACGGAAGGAAACCGGATTAATAATTTCCATGATCTTATAAGGTCCAATGAACCTTGGCTTAAATTTTGGAGATGCAACCTTCATAGGGATATTCCTTGAGGACAACCAAACCAAGTCCCCCACTTTAAAACAAGGACCATCAGTCCTATGCCGGTTGGCAAACCGCTGGGCCTTCTTCTGATAGAGAGACAACCTCTCCACCACCTGGTCCCAAATCTGCTGCATACGCTGCACAATAGAGTCAACCCCCAGACAGACAGAAGCCTCCGCCTGTCCTGAAGAAAATCGAGGGTGAAACCTGGAATTGCAGAAAAATGGAGACATCAAGGTGGCAGAGATAGCTCTATTATTAAGAGCAAACTCAGCCAAAGGCAAAAAAGAGACCAAGTCATCTTGATCAGCAAACACAAAACATCTCAAATAAGTCTCCAAGGTCTGGTTTGTTCTCTCGGTTTATCCATTGGTCTGAGGGTGAAATGCAGAGAAGAAAGACAACTGAACACCAAGTTTAGAACAAAATGTCCTCCAAAATCTGGAAACAAACTGGACTCCTCTGTCAGACACAATGTTCTCCGGAATGCCATGTAACGAAACCACGTGCTGAAAGAACAAAGGCACCAATTCGGAGGAGGAAGGCAACTTAGGTAATGGCACAAGATGTATCATCTTGGAAGACCTATCACAGATTACCCAGATAACGGTCATTCTCTGAGAGACAGGAAGGTCAGAAATAAAATCCATAGAAATATGGGTCCATGGCCTCTTGAGTACAGGTAATGGCATTAACAAACCACTAGAACGAGAGCAAGGCTTGGAACGAGAGCAAGTCCCACAGGACTGCACAAAGTCCCTGACGTCACGAGACAAAGTAGGCCACCAAAAGGACCGACTCACCAAGTCTCTGGTACCAAAAATCCCCGGATGATCAGCCAACGCGGAACAATGAATCTCAGACATCACACTCTTTTTCCACTGGTCTGGAACAAACAACTTCCCAACAGGGCAGCGCACAGGTTTATCCTCCTGACACCCCTCCAGAGCCAGTCTCAAATTGGGCGAAATGGCAGAAAGAACCACATCATCTTTCAAAATAACAGCAGGATCAGATAACTCAAGAGAATCTGCAAAGAAACTCCTCGAGAGGTCATCCGCCTTGACATTCTTAGTGCCCGGAAGAAAAGAAACCACAAAATTAAAACGTGTGAAAAACAAGGCCCACATGGCCTGTCTAGGATTAAGTCGCTTGACTGATTTGAGATAAACCAGGTTCTTATGGTCCGTGAGGACCACCACCTGATGTTTGGCACGTTCCAGCCAATGTCTCCACTCTTCAAAGGCCAACTTCATGGCCAATAACTCCCGATTACCCACGTCATAATTACGTTCAGTTGGAGAAAATTTTTGAGAGAAAAAGGCACAAGGGTTACTCTTAGAGGTCTCTGGATCCCTTTGGGACAAAACGGCACCTGCCCCAATTTCAGAGACATCAACCTCCACCTGAAATGGCAGAGAAACATCAGGCTGCCGTAGAACAGGAGCAGAATTGAATCTCTGCTTAAGCTCCTGAAACGCAGAAACTGCCTCAGGAGGCCAATTCACCACAACGGAACCCTTTTTGGTCAAATCAGTCAATGGTTTAACAATACCAGAAAAATTACCAATAAATTTACGATAAAAATTGGCAAAATCCAAAAATCTCTGAAGAGCCTTCAATGAAGTAGGTTGAACCCAATCACAGATGGCCTGAACCTTGATTGGGTCCATTTCAATAACAGACGAGGACAAAATGAATCCCAGAATTGAGACCTTCTGTATGCCAAAAAGACACTTTGATCCCTTCACATACAGTGCATTCTCTCTCAAAATCTGGAACACAGTCCGATCATGTTTCACATGAGAGTCCCAGTCATTGGAAAAAATCAAGATATCATCCAAATAAACAATCAGAAATGTATCCACAAAATCCCTGAAAATATCATTCATGAAGGATTGGAAGACGGAAGGGGCATTAGTAAGCCCAAAAGGCATCACTAGGTACTCAAAATGTCCCTCTGCGGTATTAAACGCCGTCTTCCATTCATCCCCGTTCTTAATGCGAATAAGGTTATACGCCCCCCTGAGGTCAAGCTTGGTTAACCAACTAGCACTTTTCAATCTGGAAAATAGGTCAAATATCAAGGGTTACGGATATTGATATTTAACAGTGATCTTATTCAGGAGGCGATAATCAATTCACGGCCTTAATGAACCATCCTTTTTGGCCACAAAGAAAAAACCGGCACCCAAGGGTGAAGAGGATGGTCTGATATGACCCTTCTTCAATGACTCCTTGATATAAGACCACATAGCGTCATGTTCAGGTACAGACAAGTTAAAAAGGCGACCTTTAGGAATTTACTACCAGGCACTAATTCAATAGCGCAGTCATAGCTCCTATGGGGGGGCAAGGATGCAGATTTACTTTCGCTAAACACATCAGAAAAATCAGTCAAAAAGTCAGGAACATCCTGAGCCTGGGGGGAGACAGAAAAAAACAGGAGTGTTGGCATTAACACATTGGCAGCCCCAACTGGTTACAGACACAGATTTCCAATCCAAAACAGGATTATGAGACTGTAACCAAGGGAAACCCAGTACAATAATGTCATGCAGATTATACAGCACCAAAAATTTACAACTCTCCTGATGATCAGGTTCAACCCTCATTATCACCTGAGTAGAGAACTGGGGTTTATTCTCAGCTAAAGGGGTAGAATCGATCCCCAGTAGGGGAATAGACTTCCGTAGGGGTATCAAGGGAAACCCACAATGTTTAGCAAAATCAAAATCCATCAGGTTAATAGCTGCTCCCGAATCAACAAAAGCCTGAGCAGAAAATGTGGACAGGGAGCAAATCAGGGTAACAGTCAACAAAAATTTAGTCTGAACACTACCCAAGACAACTGAACGTGCAAAACGTCTTCCCCGCTTAGGGCAGACTGAAATAGCATGAGAGGCATCACCACAGTAGAAACATAACCCATTGCGTTTTCGAAACTCATGACGTTGTGCCCCAGAAGCCACTCTATCACACTGCATGGGTTCAGAAGCTGGTTCACAAGGCAACACTATTCCACGCATACCTCTACTCTCACGCAAACGTCTGTCAATTTGAATCGCTAATGACATAGAATCACTGAGACCAGAGGGGACAGGGAATCCCACCATAACATCCTTTACATTCTCAGACAGACCCTTCCGAAAAAGGGCTGCCAAAGCATCGTCATTCCATTTGGTCAGGACTGCCCACCTTCGGAATCTCTGACAGTATAACTCAGCGTCCTCAAGCCCCTGATTTAATGCCAACAAGGCTTTTTCAGCTTGATCAGTGACATTAGGCTCATCGTACAATAACCCCAGAGCCTGAAAAAATGCATCAACATTACTCAAAACAGGGTCCCCAGGTGTCAGGGAAAAAGCCCAATCCTGAGGATCGCCGCACAGGAGAGAGATGACAATTTGAACCTGCTGTGCTGCGTTCCCTGAGGACTTAGATTTTTAGGCAAAAAACAACTTACAGTTATTTTTGAAATTCAGAAATTTAGCTCGATCCCCTAAAAACAAATCTGGCATGGGAATCCTAGGTTCCACAACAGGCAACCCTGCAAGATAGGTAGCAATACTCCGAACTTCAGTGGCAAGCTGATCCACACGGCCAGACAACTGTGCAAACTCCATTGAGAGAAAAAAAAATCCTCCTCAGCACCCAGAGATACAGAGGGAAAAAAAAAAAAAAAATCTGACAACTCTGACAATCTTCTTTCTTTCACACTTTTTTTTCCCTTCTGTGAGTACCATACAATTATCAGTTTTAGGCCGGTGATACTGTTATGATTTGATAGCTGAGGAGAGCAGGCAAAAAAGGCAATACACCAGAGAGGTTGGAATCTATTGGATTGCAGTACCCTGACTAACCACCACAACTAAAGGCAGCCGTGGAGCGTACCTACGTTGGTCCTAGACGCCTCGTCACAGCCTGAGAAGCTAACTTCAACTAAAGATAGAAAGAAGAAAACTATCTGCCCCGGAGCAGATCCCCAAAGAACATAGGAAGCCCCCAAACATGTAATGGCGGTTAGACAAGAGGAAATACACAGACACAGACAGAAAATAGTATGAGCAAACATTGGGGCCCAATCTTCCTAGACAGAAAAGGATAGGAAGGTCACTTACTGCAATCCAAAAAACCCTAAAAAAATACCAACACACTAATTTCAAAAACACCTGAGATCACACGACCTCTACCACCTAAATTAGTTCTCTGGTGTAACAAAACTAAGCCGCAGCCACAGAAAAAACTGGAAAAGGCAAATGAACAAACAACTGGCTGAACTAAACTGAGAGGAGCACAAGCCCCCGGAGGGGACCTGGCAGACCCCCACAGAAGTGCAGGACAAAATGCAAAAAGCAAGCACAAAAAACTAAAAGAAGAAAATGTCTTATCTATTAGCAGAAGATGCAGGCACGAAACAGCAAGCTTCAAAGTGAACCAGGAACAAAAGTTGAGACCAGAACAATTGATCACCGGCAACCCTGATGGGAGGGAACCTCCCTTATATAAGACCAGTCAGTAACACCTGATTGCCAATCTTCACAATCTTCATTGAATAGTTCAGTACTGTTTGTAACCACCAGAGGGAGCTTCTGCTCAGAATTCATTTCTAGCACATTCACAACAGTGCCCCATATTTAATGCTCCAGTGTATAATGGGCCCTTTCTATGATGCTCAAGTGTATGATAGGCCTCATATATAATTCTCCAGTGTATAATGCTCCCCATATATTGCTCCAAACATTTAAAAAAATAAAATACCTCTCCTCGCTGGGCACTGCTCTACTTTGGACTCCTCAGTGTCGCCATCTTCCAGCTCTCTGCACTTGGACTGTTCAGGCAGAGGGCGCACAGACGTGAAGTCATTGCGCTCTCTGACCTGAATGTCACTGTCAGGAAACGCGAAAGGTGTCACAGCGGTGGAGCAGGAAGGTTTAAGAATTGCAAGTGCTGGGGCCCTGAGCAAGTGGGGGGGCACACTCGTGAGCGCCGGCACTGGCACAGGGCCCCTCATAGTACGCCGGTGTCTCTGGCGGCGAGTTGACCCCCCCAACTGCTTAAGGCCTCGGCACTTGCCCGGGTGCGCCAGGTGCTGACGTCGGCCCTGGGGGGGGTACAGCCCAGTTAGGGAGGTAGAAAAACTGGCATATGTTGAGGTGTAGGCTGGATGTTCAGTAGCTGCAAATGGAGGAATTGGAGAAGTCGGAGGAAGAGAGGACAAAGAGAGCCATTTTGCTGGCAACCTATGTGTCATCAAGAGAAGTTGGTACAAAATCCTTTGAAACTAAGGCATGGTTCATTTTAATGAAGGTGAGATCACCTACATTTTGGGTCGACAGCCAGGTCCTTCTTTCTGTCAGGATTGATCCAGCGGCACTGAAGAATTTTTCTAATCGCACACTGTTATGATTTGGTAGCTGAGGAGAGCAGGCATAAACGGCAATACACCAGAGAGGTTGGAATCTACTGGAATGCAGTACCCTGACTAACCACCACAACTAAAGGCAGCCATGGAGCGTTCCTACGTTGGTCCTAGACGCCTCGTCACAGTCTGAGAGGTTAACTACACCTAAATATAGAAAGAGGAAAGCTATCTACCCCGGTGCAGATCCCCAAAGAACATAGGAAGCCCCAAACATGTAATGGCGGTTAGACAAGAGGAAATACAGACACAGACACAAAATAGAATGAGCAAACTTTGGGGCCCAATCTGCCTAGAAAGAAAAAGGATAGGAAGGACACTTACTGCAATCCAAAAAACCCTAAAAAATACCAACTCTGCAAAAACACCTGAGATCACACGACCTCTACCACCTAAATTAGTTCTCTGGTGTAACAAAACTAAAGGGTATGCCACACTGAACAATATCGCTAACGGGATCGCTAAAAAACTTCACTATTTAGCGATCCCGTTAGCGATGTTGTTCAGTGCGGCATCTGCCAGCGACGAGCTTCCTGCTGTGATCTCGCTCGTCGCTGGAATCGTTCCGGACCCTATTTTCTCGTCGGCGCTCCCGCTGGGTAAGTATATATCGCTAGTGTGGCACCTTTTCTTAGCGATTTAGCGGTACTTTTGTACGCTAAAGTCGTTAAGAAGATCGCTAACGGCGATAGCGTCGTTAACTATATCGCTAAATGTGGCCGCACTTAGCGATATAGAAACAATCCCGCTAGCGATCGCATTAGTATGCGTCGTTATTGTGATCGCTAGCGGGATTGTTTAGTGTGGCAGTACCTTAAGCCGCAGCCACTGAAAAAACTGGAAAAGGCAAATGAACAAATAACAGTGGCTCAGATAAACTGAGAGGAGCACAAGCCCCCGGAGGGGACCTGGCTGACCTCCACAGAAGTGCAGGGAACAATGCAAAAGGCAAGCACAAAAATAAAAACAGAAAATATCTTATCTGAGAGCAGGAGAAGAGGCAAGACTCAGCAAGCTTCCAAGTGAACCAGGAACCACAGTTGAGACAAGAACAATTGATCACCGGCAACCATGATGGGAGGGAACCTCCCTTATATAAGACCAGTCTGTAACTCCTGATTGCCAATCCTCATTGAATAGTTCAGTACTGTTTGTAACCACCAGAGGGAGCTTCTGCTCAGAATTCATTTCTAACACATTCACAACAGCACACTACCAGCAGGGCAAGCGAGCTCCTGTAAGGCATATCGTGCCAATTCAGGCCAGGTGTCCAGTTTACAGGCCCAGTAGTCAAAGGGGAATGAACTGTGAGGGAGAACATCGATAGGGGAGGAGAGGTAATTTTGAACCATAGTTGACAACTGCTGTCTCCTGTCTGTTGCAATCGATTCAGTATTACCAGTCGTGTGAGCAGTACTCGAGAAATCAGACAACAACATGGTCATGAAACCCCTGTCTCCAACGCCACTTTGGCTGTGTGCACCACGAACACCTCTTCCGTTTGGCCCAGTACGGCTTGTGGTAGAACCTGCTCCACTGCTGTGTGCTGGGAATGCCTCTAACAAACAGTTTACCAGAGTTGCTTGTTTGGTTCCCAATAATAGCTCTAGGTTCTCCTGTGGCATGATGTTCTGTAATTTTCCTTTATAGCGTGGATCGAGGATGCTGGCCGACCAGTAGTCGTCATCCTTCATAATTTTGGCAATGCGGGGGTCCCTTTTTAGGATCTGCAAAACATAATCACACATGTGGGCCAATGTTCCAGGTGTCAATGATTCACTGCCAGTGGTGGGTGGAGGAGCACTTTCTGCCAAATCCACATCCCTCCTCTCACGCACCAACCCTGTACCTGACCTTGGCAAGCCAACATTTTCTCTTGCCCCCTGAGAAGCATCCTCCTCCCCAAAATAATCATCCCCATCATCCTCTTCCTCTTCTTTCTCCACCACGTCCACGACACTTCCCTGAGCAGACAATGGCTGACTGTCATCTAGGCTTCCCTCCTCCTCCTCCGCTGCAGACGCCTGATCCTTAATGTGCATCAAAGTTTGCATGAGCAGATGCATAAGTGGTATGCTCATGCTTATGATGGCATCATCTGCACTTACCAGCCATGTGCATTCCAAACCATTGCACACCCGAAAACTCCATGTCTCCCCCCAAACTGCCTGCCCATGTATCCTCCCACAAATGCATTACAGCCTGCCTCTGTTCGCACAGCCTTTCAACCATGTGCATGGTGGGGTTCTACCTTGTTGCAACGTCTATGATTAAGCGGTGCTTGGGGAGTTGGAGCGATCGCTGCAGCCTCTGCATACGACTGGAGTCTACGGGCGAGCAACGGATGTGTGAGCACAGTCTTCGCACCTTATGGAGCAGGGCTGGTAACTCCGGATAATTATTTATGAAGCACTGCACTACCAGGTTCAAGGTGTGAGCCAGGCAAGGTATGTGTCTGAGTTTTGCCAGGGCAAAATTACGGCCGTTATCACTGACTACCTTGCCTGGCTCAAGATGTAGACTGCCCAGCCATGACTCAGTTTCTCGCTGCAAGTAGTCGGCTAGTACCTCCGCGGTGTGTCTGTTGTCGCCCAAAGACATCATCTTTATAACAGCCTGCTGACGCTTACCACTAGCTGTTCGATAGTGGGACACCTCGTGTGCAACACTGGCAGCTGCGGATGGAGTGCTTGTGCGACTGGGCTCTGTCGACGAGCTTTCGCTTCTGGAGGAGGAGGAGGTTCGAACACCTACAGCCAACTGTTGCCTATACCATGGGCTAGAGAGGAACAATCGTGAGCACAACTTATAAATTGGTGGTGCATCAAGTCTAGGTTCCCACACCGAGAATATATATAGAAAAAGACTAAGCACTCATCTTGTGATATGAGGAGGAAATTTAATCGTAGTTTATCCAAAAAAACGTTTCGGTCAAACAAGACCTTCGTCAGTAACTTCACTCATAAGTATGCAGACAGACTCCTTAGGTATATAGCCCGCACAATAGAGAAAGTGAACTGTGACAAGAGATTTATCAAGCTTACAGCCAGTGGGGGCTTATGTGCCTCCTGATTGCGGTATCCACCGCTAATATGGCTGGTGCTTAATGGGCAGTTGTGCAAAGGAGCAGTCACATCTGATTATGTAGGTATCCGCTGTCAGAGTGCAATCCATGTCATATTCATCTTGGACTTGGGAATTCAGGATTTGACTTGATAACCCAGGCATGATATGTTAAAAAAGGTCCAGGGAGTAATCTGAAGTGTGGGCTGCCGCATCCTTCACTTTTGGTGGGGGTGAAGGACACAAGGAAAGGTGTTGTCCCTGACCAGGAGCCTGCACTGACGACTCAGTGCTTGCAGTTTTTGAAAGTTCAGAAGAGGAGGCGATAGAGCTGGAGACTGTTTCGGCAATGTAAGCCAAAACCTGTTCCTGATGCTCCGGCTTTAAAAGCGGTTTACGTAGTCCCAGAAAAGGGAGCTTTCCAGGCCTTATGGAGCCAGACGATGATGCAAGCTCAAAATCTCCTCCCTTAGGTGCTATTGTGCTTTTGGCACTACCAGCAGATGCACCACCACCATCATCAGTACCAGATGGCCCCCCCACCCACATCCACGGCCTCTTCCACCATACTTTCTCATGTTTGGGAAAATGTACCAAAAATACCAGCAGATATATGGTACTGTATCAGAAGCGTACAGCTGGATACGGTGAAGGGGAAAATTTAAATCTCCGTATATATTTCCGGAGTCACACACCGACGCTAACTCAGTATGGATTAGTCCGGAATACAAAAGGCAGAAAAAAGTTACTGTATCAGAAGATACCAGGTGTATATAGTATAGGGTAAAATTTAAATCTCCGTATATATTTCCGGAGTCACACACAGACGCTCTCTCAGTATGGATTTTACCGTAATACAAAAGGCAGAAAAAAGGTACTGTATCAGAAGATACCAGGTGTATATAGTGTAGTGAAAATTTAAATCTCCGTATATATTTCCGGAGTCACACACAGACGCTCTCTCAGTATGGATTTGACTGTAATACAAAAGGCATAAAAAAGTACTGTATCAGAAGATACCAGGTGTATATAATATAGGGTAAAATTTAAATCTCCAGATATATTTCCGAAATCACACACAAACGCTCTCTCAGTATGGATTTGGCCGTAATACAAAAGGCAGAAAAAAGGTACTGTATCAGAAGATACGAGGTGTATATAATATGGTGGAAAATTGAAATCTCCGTAAATATTTCCGGAGTCACACACAGACGCTCTTTCAGTATGGATTTGACCGTAATACAAAAGGCGGAAAAAAGATACTGTATCAGATGATATCAGGTGTATATAGTATAGGGGAGAATTTAAATCTCCGTATATATTTCCGTAGTCACACACAGACGCTTTCTCAGTATGGATTTCACCGTAATACAAAAGGCAGAAAAAAGGTACTCTATCAGAAGATGCCAGGTGTATATAGTATAGGGTAAAATTTAAATCTCCGTATATATTTCCGGAGTCACACACAGACGCTCTCTCAGTATGGATTTGACCGTAACACAAAAGGCAGAAAAAAGGTACTGTATCAGAAGATACCAGGTGTATGTAGTATAAGGTAAAATTTAAATCTTCGTATATTTTTCCGGAGTCACACGCAGGCGCTCTCTCAGTATGGATTAGACCATAATACAAAAGGCAGAAAAAAGGTAATGTATCAGAAGATACCAGGTGTATATAGTATAGTGGAAAATTTAAATCTCCGTATATATTTCCGTAGTCACACACAGACGCTCTCCCAGTATAGATTTGTCCGTAATACCAAAGGGAGAAAAAAGGTAATGTATCAGAAGATACCAGGTGTATGTAGTATAGGGTAAAATTGAAATCTCCATATATATTTCCGGAGTCACACACAGACGCTCTCTCAGTATGGATTTTACCGTAATACAAAAGGCAGAAAAAAGGTACTGTATCAGAAGATACCAGGTGTATATAGTGTAGGGGAAAATTTAAATCTCCGTATATATTTCCGGAGTCAGACACAGACTCTCTCTCAGTATGGATTTGACTGTAATACAAAAGGCATAAAAAAGTACTGTATCAGAAGATACCAGGTGTATATAGTATAGGGTAAAATTTAAATCTCCAGATATATTTCCGAAGGCACACACAAACGCTCTCTTATTATGGATTTGGCCGTAATACAAAAGGCAGAAAAAAGGCACTGTATCAGAAGATACGAGGTGTATATAATATGGTGGAAAATTGAAATCTCCGTAAATATTTCCGGAGTCACACACAGACGCTCTTTCAGTATGGATTTGACCGTAATACAAAAGGCAGAAAAAAGGTACTGTATCAGATGATACCAGGTGTATATAGTATAGGGGAGAATTTAAATCTCCGTATATATTTCCGTAGTAACACACAGACGCTCTCTCAGTATGGATTTCACCGTAATACAAAAGGCAGAAAAAAGGTACTCTATCAGAAGATACCAGGTGTATATAGTATAGGGTAAAATTTAAATCTCCGTATATATTTCCGGAGTCACACACAGATGCTCTCTCAGTATGAATTTGCCCGTAACACAAAAGGCAGAAAAAAGGTACTGTATCAGAAGATACCAGGTGTATGTAGTATAAGGTAAAATTTAAATCTCCGTATATTTTTCCAGAGTCACACACAGGCGCTCTCTCAGTATGGATTTGACCATAATACAAAAGGCAGAAAAAAGGTAATGTATCAGAAGATACCAGGTGTATATAGTATAGGGGAAAATTTAAATCTCCGTATATATTTCCGTAGTCACACACAGACGCTCTCCTAGTATGGATTTGACCGTAATACCAAAGGCAGAAAAAAGGTAATGTATCAGAAGATACCAGGTGTATGTAGTATAGGGTAAAATTGAAATCTCCGTATATATTTCCAGAGTCACACACAGACGCTCTCTCAGTATGGATTTTACCGTAATACAAAAGGCAGAAAAAAGGTACTGTATCAGAAGATACCAGGTATATATAGTATAGGGTAAAATTTAAATCTCCGTATATATTTCCGGAGTCACACACAGACGCTCGCTCAGTATGGATTTTACAGTAATACAAAAGGCAGAAAAAAGGTACTGTATCAGAAGATACCAGGTGTATATAGTGTAGGGGAAAATTTAAATCTCCGTATATATTTCCGGAGTCACACACAGACACTCTCTCAGTATGGATTTGACTGTAATACAAAAGGCATAAAAAAGTACTGTATCAGAAGATACCAGGTGTATATAGTATAGGGTAAAATTTAAATCTCCAGATATATTTCCGAAGTCACACAAACGCTCTCTTAGTATGGATTTGGCCGTAATACAAAAGGCAGAAAAAAGGTACTATATCAGAAGATATGAGGTGTATATAATATGGTGGAAAATTGAAATCTCCGTAAATATTTCCGGAGTCACACACAGACGCTCTTTCAGTATGGATTTGACTGTAATACAAAAGGCAGAAAAAAGGTACTGTATCAGATGATACCAGGTGTATATAGTATAGGGGAGAATTTAAATCTCCGTATATATTTCCGTAGTCACACACAGACGCTCTCTCAGTATGGATTTCACCGTAATACAAAAGGCAGAAAAAAGGTACTCCATCAGAAGATACCAGGTGTATATAGTATAGGGTAAAATTTAAATCTCCGTATATATTTCCGGAGTCACACACAGACGCTCTCTCAGTATGGATTTGACCGTAACACAAAAGGCAGAAAAAAGGTACTGTATCAGAAGATACCAGGTGTATGTAGTATAAGGTAAAATTTAAATCTTCGTATATTTTTCCGGAGTCACACACAGGTGCTCTCTCAGTATGGATTTGACCATAATACAAAAGGCAGAAAAAAGATAATGTATCAGAAGATACCAGTTGTATATAGTATAGGGGAAAATTTAAATCTCCGTATATATTTCCGTAGTCACACACAGACGCTCTCCCAGTATGGATTTGACCGTAATACCAAAGGCAGAAAAAAGGTAATGTATCAGAAGATACCAGGTGTATGTAGTATAGGGTAAAATTGAAATCTCCGTATATATTTCCAGAGTCACACACAGACACTTTCTCAGTATGGATTTGACCGTAATACAAAAGGCAGAAAAAAGGTACTGTATCAGAAGATACCAGGTATATATAGTATAGCGTAAAATTTAAATCTCTGTATATATTTCCGGAGTCACACACAGATAGTCAGCATGTATTTGTCCGTGATACCAGCCGGTACACAGTAGCGTGTGAGGAGCGTACAGCTCTATACGGTGTGGGAAAAATGAACGCTCGGTAAATGTGCAGAAAAAAAGAATAAACGTATTAGTGCTGTGTAAATAGCAGTCTGCACAGCAGTGTACACACAGCAATGATTAAACCACAACCATGGGTAATAAACAAGTACATAGTCCAAAATTCAGGACAGAGCAACTACTAGCATATCTTGATATTGAAAAAGCCAACGAGCCTCCAGCTCAAACAAAAAACAATGAAAAAAAAATATATATAAAAATATAAATTTTATTACAATATTAATGCACAAAATACAAACAGTAAATAAAGAAATGAATGGGTGAAGGAACAAGAACAAATACATCTGGAGTATATCCCCAAACCAATTAAAGCACCGTATAGTTTTTAAGGGATCATCAAATCATTACTTGAAGATCTGTGTCATGTAATATTCCCCAAAATACAGTCATTAATGCAGTAACTGACTGATTGGTCTTAGTGTAAGTACACAGAGACCTAGTTAAAAGGGTCTATACATGTGACAGATAAAGTTACAAAAAAACGGAGCTCAAAGTCAAAGACTGCCCCCCGAGGAAGCCTGACAAGCGAAACGAGCGTCGGGGCACGCATCTGGTAGCATATCCCTCCCCACATGGGTAAGCAGATCGCAACAAACTTGGCACATCCCATAGGTTAATATGGGCAGCACTAGGGTACTGTGCTGAGCACCAACTTTGAGCTCCGTTTTTTTGTAACTTTATCTGTCACATGTATAGACCCTTTTAACTAGGTCTCTGTGTACTTACACTAAGACCAATCAGTCAGTTACTGCATTAATGACTGTATTTTGGGAATATTACATGACACAGATCTTCAAGTAATGATTTGATGATCCCTTAAAAACTATACGGTGCTTTAATTGGTTTGGGGATATACTCCAGATGTATTTGTTCTTGTTCCTTCACCCATTCATTTCTTTATTTACTGTTTGTATTTTCTGCATTAATATTGTAATAAAATTTATATTTTTATACACACAGCAATACAGCTATCAGGCAGCCTAATAACCAGCGCTGCTGCACATAAGAAAATCCTCCCCTGTCACTGCACACTAACTGTACAGCACAATCGCTATCAGCACAAGCACATAAGAACTTCTCTTTCCAGCCCTAACTTTCTCCCTACTGATAAACAGAGTCAGCAACCTCTCCCTACTAGTGTTGAGCGATACTGCTCGATATCTAAAAATATCGTATCGAAATGGTATCGCCGATATCACTAAATATCGTCGATATCCGATTTCGATACCGGAAGTCCAATGTAAGTCTATGGGAACAAAATATCGCAACTAAAAAAAACCTTTATTTCCTTGTAAACACTAAATATACACACATAGAATACATATATATACAGTCATGGCCAAAAGTTTTGAGAATGACACAAATATTAATTTTTACAAAGTCTACTGCTTCACTTTTTCTAATGGCAATTTGCATATACTCCAGAATGTTATAAAGAGTGATCAGCTTAACAGCAATTACTTGCAAAGTCAATATTTGGCTAGAAAATGAACTTTATCCCCCAAAACACATTTCAACATCATTGCAGCCCTGCCTTAAAAGGACCAGCTAACCTCTTTTCAGTGATTGCTCCATTAACACAGGTGTGGGTGTTGATGAGGACATGGCTGGAGATCAATCTGTCATGATTAAGTAAGAATGACACCACTGGACACTTTAAAAGGAGGCTGGTGCTTGGCATCATTGTTTCTCTTCTGTTAACCATGGTTATCTCTAAAGAAACACGTGCAGTCATCATTGCAATGCACAAAAATGGCCTAACAGGGAAGAGTATCGCAGCTAGAAAGATTGCACCTCAGTCAACAATCTATCGCATCATCAAGAACTTCAAGGAGAGAGGTTCCATTGTTGCAAAAAGGCTTCAGGGCGCCCAAGAAAGACCAGCAAGCGCCAGGACCGTCTCTTAAAAGTGTTTCAGCTGCGGGATCGGGCTACCAGCAGTGCAGAGCTTGCTCAGGAATGGCAGCAGGCAGGTGTGAGTGCATCTGCACGCACTGTGAGGCGGAGACTCTTAGAGCAAGGCCTGGTCTCAAGGAGGGCAGCAAAGACGCCACTTCTCTCCAGAAAAAACATCATGGACAGACTGATATTCTGCAAAAGGTACAGGCAGTGGACTGCTGAGGACTGGGGTAAAGTTATTTTCTCTGAAGAATCCCCTTTTCGATTGTTTGGGACATCAGGAAAACGCCTCATTCGGAGAAGACAAGGTGAGCGCTACCACCAGTCTTGTCTCATGCCAACTGTTAAGCATCCTGAAACCATTCATGTGTGGGGTTGCTTCTCAGCCAAGGGAATCGGCTCTCTCACAGTCTTGCCTAAAAACACAGCCATGAATAAAGAATGGTACCAGAATGTCCTCCAAGAGCAACTTCTCCCAACCCTCTAAGAGCAGTTTGGCGATCAACAATGCCTTTTCCAGCATGATGGAGCACCTTGCCATAAAGCAAAGGTGATAACTAAATGGCTCAGGGAACAAAACATAGAGATTTTGGGTCTATGGCCTGGAAACTCCCCAGATCTTAATCCCATTGAGAACTTGTGGTCAATCATCAAGAGACGGGTGGACAAACAAAAACCTAAAAATTCTGACAAAATGAAAGCATTGATTGTGCAAGAATGGACTGCTATCAGTCAGGATTTGGTCCAGAAGTTGATTGAGAGCATGCCAGGGAGAATTGCAGAGGTCTTGAAGAAGAAGAGTCAACACTGCAAATATTGACTTGCTGCATTAACTCATTCTAACTGTCAATATAAGCTTTTGTTACTCATATGTTTGCAATTATTATATTGCTGTCTGTGATAAAAACATCTGTCAAACACACATAAAAACCAGAGGGCAGCAGATCATGTGAAAATATAATATTTGTGTCATTCTCAAAACTTTTGGCCATGACTGTATATATACATGTCATTGTGACATATATATATATATATATATACATATATGTATAGTTTATACACTTCTACATAGTAAAATATCCTCTGATTCAATTGCCGGGTAAAGCCGGCTTCTGTGAAAAGACAGAAGCACCCGACATGAAATGACACTTGGTGTACATAGGGTTAACCATGTCTTTTCATGTCGTTTGCAATCTGATTTGCACAAACAATTACATCAGTCTATGTGTGCAAAATTTCACACCTGTAGGGGTTAATTAAAGGTGTAAATTCGTTGTAAAAAAAACGGACTTTTTTGCTACGAATTTACACCTTTAATTAACCCCTACAGGTGTGAAATTTTGCACACATAGACTCATGTAATTGTTTGTGCAAATCAGATATCAAACTACATGAAAAGACATGGTTAACTCTATGTAAACCAAGTGTCATTTCATGTCGGGTTCTGCATTTTCACAAAAGCCGGCAATTGAATTAGCGGCTATTATACTATGTAGAAGTGTATGAACTATAAATATAAATATATATATATGTGTCACAAATTCAATGACATGTATATATATATATATGAGGTGTAAAATTGCTGAAAAAAAATGCGTGGGCTCCCGCCCTATTTTCGCAACCAGACAGACAAAGCCAGTGAGTGGGGCAGATAATAATAGCCCAGAGAGGGACCATTATTTTTGGCCCCCCCGGCTACTAACATCTGCCCCCAGACACCCCAGAAAGGGCAAATCTCTAATTAGATTTGCCCTTTCTGGCACTTTGCCCGTCTATTCCCATTGCCCTGTAGCGGTGGCGAATGGGTTAATAAGGGGTTAAAATGACCTTGCAATTGAAAGGTCACTTTAAGCCAGGTTAATAATTGAGAGCTGTCAATCAGACAACTATCAATTATTAATCCTATTGTATGAAAGAAAAATCAACACACACACTTTAATAAAAAAGAAGTTTAATGAAATAATCACACAGTTTTTGACCATATTTTATTTACCTGCTAAAACCATTTCCTGTAATAAAAATAAAATAATAAAGCAAAATTATTCTTACCAATCCGATGTACAGTCAGGTCCCACGGTGTAATCCATCAGAAAGGGTTAATGTTTACTGCAGGGACCGCAGCTAATGCTGCAGCCTCACAGTAAACCCCCAAATGAATGAGTTCCTCTCCTGGCTGACAGGAGAGGAAGTGGAAAGCTTAATTGATTGCTTTCCACTTTCACTTCAGGTCAGCCAGGGACACAATCAATGACGTCAGAGGGAACTGGTTAACAAAAATAGGGGATCCCCTCGAAAAAAATTGGCGTGGGGTCCCCCCTATTTTTGTTAACCAGCCAGATGAAGCAGACCGCTGAGGCCTGGATTTTCAGGCTGTTAAGGAGCCAAGATCCATGGACCTTGCCAGCCTGATAATACCAGGCCACAGCAGTCTGCATATCTTGGCTGATTAACAAAAATAGGGGATCCCCTCGAAAAAAATTGGCGTGGGGTCCCCCCTATTTTTGTTAACCAGACAGATGAAGCAGACCGCTGAGGCCTGGTTTTTCAGGCTGGTAAGGATCCAATATCCATGGACCTTGCAAGCCTGATAATACCAGGCCACAGCAGTCTGCTTAGCTTGGCTGGTTAACAAAAATAGGGGATCCCCTCGAAAAAAAAAACGGCGTAGGGGTCCCCCTATTTTTGTTAACCAGCCAAGTAAAATGCAGACTGCTGCGGCCTGGTATTAAAAGACTGTCAAGGCCCATGGATTTTGGCCCTCAACAGCCTGATAATACCAGGCTACAGCAGCCCCACATTTGGCGCATCAAAAGATGTGCCAATTGTGGCACTTTACCCGGCTCTTCCCACTTGCCCTGTAGCGGTGGCAAGCGGGGTAATAAGGGGTTAATGTCACCGTTGATTGCACGGTGACAATAAGCCCGGTTAATAATGGAGAGGCGTCAATAAGACACCGATCCATTATTAATCCCAAAGTTATTAAATGCATAAAAAAAAGACAAAGCAAGAAAAAAGTATTTCTTTTATTGTACTCTCATTCCTGCGACGCCATCGATCTCCTGTAAAAAAAGAAAAAAAACAAACCAACAGTATACCACCTGTCCGACGCAGTCCATAGTAACGACAGTCCCACGACGATCCAGCTCTGCTACATCGCAATGACAGGCAGAGCCTGTCATCGCGACGCAGCACAGCTGATTACCTGCTTCCCCGGCGGTGACGTCATCGGACTGACTGCTTTACGGCCGGGATTACCCAGCAGTCACTGCAGTTATCGCGAGAAACTGCATGTGACCGCCGGGGAGAAGAGGATGGCGGCCATGAAGCAGTCCAGGACGTGACCGCCGGAGATCTTCTGCCAGGTAAGTGCCGCTGACTCCTGACAGACCCGACCGACGGACACTGACAGTGACAGACCCGACCGACGGACACAGACAGTGACAGTGACAAATCCGATTCCGGTATTCGATATGACGAAAATATCGGTATTCGGAATCGAAAGGCCGATACAGCTAATATCGGCCAATATCCGATATTTGCAGTATCGTATCGCTCAACACTACTCCCTACTGTTAAGATCGGCAGAAGTAAAATGGCAGTCAGTAGTCAGGGCTTTTATAGGCACTATGACGCCCCACAAAGCAAGCCAATCACTGCAATGCCCTTCTCTAAGATGGTGGTGGACGCTGCCCATGTCATCTCGTTGCCCATAGTGTACGTCCTTGCTCATTGGCTGAAAAAAGGCACCTGCAAGCATTATTGGAAAAACGACTTTGGCACTTGTTTTGCCGAACTCATGGCCGACTTCACGCTATGGTCGGGTTTCGCTGGGCAAAACCCGACTTTGGCGAAAGTCGGCGACTTATGAATCTGACCAACCTGTTTCGCTCAACTCTACTGGGCAGTAATGTTTGTGTTTTGCCAGTCTTCCTGTGTCTGCAGTTACTTGTCATTAGGGGGAGCTCACTGCTTAAGACAGCTCCCAGTCTAGTAAACAGGATTTATCAATCAATATGCAGCAAGCATTTCAGCAGTCCGGCTCGTTTCGCTATCCTGGATCACTTGGCTCCGCTCATAAAAAAGAGCCGGCTTTTTTGGATCCCGCATGAATCCCTTTGAAAAGTATGTTCACTGCATATGAACACGTTTAGGATTAAATCATCTTGTACAAAACCCCGCTCACTTGTAGCCAGTCCATTAAAACACTGGGTGAGTGGAATTTCTGCTGAATGGAAGGGTTTTGGCTGCCGAACATGGTTATTGTACCTTTAGCGAGAGCCAGTTAGAGACTATTAGTGTCTCTCACTACAAAAGAGAGCCAGCTCTTCATACTGAATCGTTCACGAATGACCCATCACAAGCAAGCACCTTGTAGTTCCCAGGACACAGGTTGTATCAATTTTCAGCATTGGCTGAGGAGCAAAGTGCTGATTTTGACATTGTCTCTCCCCCAAGCTTGGACTTCCTAGATTTATTGACTCCAGAGTTTACTATATTAATTGTTTCCCAATAATGCCCTACAGAGAGCCAACAAATATGTCTCATTGCACACCTTTATATCAATATGTAGCAATATATGATGTCTCTGAAAAGGCAACCTGCATATTTAATTTCCCCAAGGGGCATTGCATGGCCTATAAATCTACTTACACTGGCATGTCAGGCATGTGACTCTCCACAAGGGAAGCTGTCAGGGCGAGGTACAGGTGTCTTTGGAAGCCGTGCGTTCGGTTCAGTCCCGAGAATCCTTAAAGGTACGCTTCACTTTTATTTTAGTATTTGTGAATTAGAATCTGGAAGGTTTTAGTATCAGTGATCCCATCCAGGGCCAGATATTCAATTCTAGAATTTTGTGCAGATTTGTCTACTGTGTCATAAGACATTTATGTCTCTGTGCAGGCCTAGTACTGTTTTTTGAACTGTAAAAAGATAAATAAATGTGAGTTTAAAGGAAAACTGTCAAATCCTGAAATGCTATTAACATTAACCTGCAGATATAGGGTAAACCTGCAGGTTATTAGCTTTCCAATGCTGTCTGGCCACCTTAATGAAAGTGTGGCTATTGGGAGAAAAAACACCTTAATTCTGAAAGCTGCTGGTTTTCAGTCACCGCTCACAATGTCGATCAGCACGTTGTCAGCACGCCTTGGCTTTTTGATTAACATTAGAGTTGAGCGAATTTGATGGGGTCCATGTTTATTCGGCAAGCTATAGTGCTTACCGAATAAGCTGCAGAAGGAATTTGGATACATGGAACGTGTCTGGCACCGCAGCTGCATGTGTTGCGGCTGTGTCACAGTCACAGCACATGCATGAAGAGCCCAACAAACAGGCTACTGGGGGATTGAGACAACCATTAACTTTCTGAAACCGTCTGTATCCACCAGCTAGCTGATCAGCCGATGCGCTCCATGTATACAGATTCTCTCTGCAGCTTATTAGGTAAGCGCTATAGTTTGCCTAATAAGCAGGGACCTGATCAAATTCCACATCTCTAATTATAATCCCACTATGCAGGGTAAAAATTTTGTGGATGTCACAAGTTAATTTTAAACTGTAAGACCGCTGGTAAAGTTTCAACATTTTCATTGTATTACATAGCGTATATACTCGAGTATAAGCCGACCCGAGTATAAGCCGACCCCCATAATTTTTCCACAAAAAATTGGGAAAACTTATTGACTAGAGTATAAGCCTATGGTGGGAACTGCAGCAGCTACTGGTAAATTTCAAAAATAAAATTAGATGCGAATAAAAGCAAAATTAATTGAGACATCAGTAGGTTAAATGTTTTTGAATATCCATATTTAATCAGGAGCCCCATATAATGCTCCATACAGCTCGTGATGGCCCCATAAGATGCTCCATACAAAATACGCCCCATATACAGGGGCGTATTTGCCACTAGGCACTTGTGGGCACGTGCCTAGGGCGGAACTCTGCGGGGGGCGGCACCTGAGCTACAATTTTTGTTTTCCTTTTTTTTTTGTCGGGGCGGGCCGGCCCTCCCCTTGCTTCCCTACCCCCATCATCATACTCACCTCCTCCTGCTGCAGCTCCGATGGTCCAGCGCCAATATCTTCCTGTACTGAGCAAGCGGTCACTCCTGGTACCGCTCATTAAGCTCTTGAATATGGACGCCACTCCACTCTCATAGGCGTGGCATCCATATTCATGAGCTTAATGAGCGGTACCCACGTGTGACCGCCCGCTCATACAGGAACAGGATATCGGCGCTGGACCATCGGAGCTGCAGCAGGAGGAGGTGAGTATGATGATGGAGGAATGTGAGCGCTGTGGGGGCCGGGGGGAAGAATGAGTGCTGCGGGGGCCGGTGGGGGGGGGGAATGAGTGCTTTGGGGGCTGGGGGGGAAGAATGAGCACTGTGGGGGCCGGGTGGAGGGAAGAATGAGCGCTGTGGGGGCCTGGTGGAGGGAAGAATGAGCACTGTGGGGGCCGGGGGAGGGAAGAATGAGTGCTGTGGGGGCTGGGGGGGACAGGAATGAGTGCTGTGGGGCCGGGGGGGAAGAATGAGCGCTGTGGGGGCCGGGTGGAGGGAAAAATGAGCGCTGTGGGGGCTGGGGGTAGGGAACAATGAGCGCTGTGGGGGCCGGGGGGGACAGGAATGAGTGCTGTGGGGGCCAGGGGGAAGAATGAGCGCTGTGTGGGCCGGGGGGAAGAATGAGCGCTGTGGGGGCCGGGTGGAGGGAATAATGAGCGCTGTGGGGCTGGGGAGGGAAGAATGAGTGCTGTCGGGGCCGGGGTGGACAGGAATGAGCGCTGTGGGATCCGGGGGGAAGAATGAGCACTGTGGGGGCCGGATGGAGGGAAGAATGAGCGCTGTGGGGCCGGGTGGAGGGAAGAATGAGCGCTGTGTGGGCCGGGTGGAGGGTAGTATGAGCGCTGTGGGGGCCAGGGGAGAGAAGAATGAGCGCTGTGGGGGCTGGGGGGACAGGAATGAGCGCTGTGGGGGCCGAGGGGGGAAGAATGAACGCTGTGGGGGCCGGGTGGAAAGAAGAATGAGCGCTGTGGGGGCCAGGGGAGGGAAGAATGAGTGCTGTCGGGGCCGGGGGGACAGCAATGAGCGCTGTGGGGGCCGGGGGGGAAGAATGAGGGCTGTGGGGGCCGGGTGGAGGGATGAATTAGTGCTGTGGGGGCCGGGGGAGGACAGGAATGAGTGCTGTGGGGGCCAGGGGGGGAAGAATGAGCGCCTTGGGGTGCCGAGTTGAGGGAAGAATGAGCGCTGTGGGGGCTGGTGGGGGGACAGGAATGAGCTCTGTGGGGGCCAAGTGGAGGGAAGAATGAGCGCTGTGGGGGCCGGGGGGGACAGGAATGAGCGCTGTGGGCCGGGAGCAATGAGCGCAGGGGGTAGTAATGAGTGCAGGGGGGAATGAGCGCAAGGGGGAGAATGAGTGCAGGGGGGAGAATGAGCGCAGGGGGGAGAATGAGTGCAGGGGTAGTAATGAGCGCAGGGGGAGAATGAGTGCAGGGGGTAGTAATGAGCGCAGGGGGTAATGAGCGCAGGGGGGTAATGAGCGCAGTGGGAGTAATGAGCGCAGGGGAGAGAATGAGTGCAGGGGGAGGAATGAGCGCTGGGGGAGTAATGAGCGCTGGGGGAATGAGCGCTGGGGGGAATGAGTGCTGGGGAGGAATGAGCGCTGGGGGAGGAATGAGCGCTGGGTTGGGGAATGAGCGCTGAGGTGGGGAATGAGCGCTGCGCTGGGGAGAATGAGCGCTGGGGAGGAATAAGCACTCGGGGAATAAGCACTGGGGAGGACTGAGCGCTGAGGTGGGGAATGAGCACTGTGCTGGGGAGAATGAGCGCTGGGGGAGGAATGAGCACTGGGGAGGAATGAGCGCTCAGGGGAATGAGCGCTGAGGTGGGGAATGAGTGCTGAGGTGGGGAATGAGCGCTGCGTTGGGGAGAATGAGTGCTGGGGGAGGAATGAGCACTGGGGGAGGAATGAGCGCTCAGGGAGAATGAGCACTGAGGTTGGGAATGAGCGCTGAGGTGGGGAATGAGCGCTGAGGGGGAATGAGCGCTGAGGTGGGGAATGATCGCTGAGGTGGGAATGAGCACTCGGGGAATGAGGGCTGGAGGAGAATGAGTGCTGCGCTGGGGAGAATGAGCGCTGGGGAGGAATGAGCACTGGGGAGGAATGAGCGCTGAGGTGAGGAATGAGCGCTCGGGGGAATGAGCGCTGAGGTGGGGAATGAGCGCTGGAGGAGAATGAGCGCTGGGGGGAATGAGCGCTGGACTAATGTAAAAGAGGAGGTTGGACAGAAATAACATCACAAATCTTTTTTTTTGTTAAATAACATCTTTATTTAGCTTACAAAAAGGTATACAAATCCGCATGTAAAAAACGCATCAAATACGCACCTGCGTTTTCTGCCAAGAGATGCAGATTATGTACGGAAACTTCTGCAGACAAATCTGCAATGTGTGCACATACCCTAAGGCTATGTTTCCACGTTCAGGAAACGCTACAGAGGACATAGCTCCGCCCAAAGCTTTGCCGGCTTTTGTACGCGCTGTGATTCCACATGTGTTCATTGAACCGTGTGGAATCACCGCATCCTATACATAGGATTGTGCTATTTATCTTGTGTAGACTGAGCGTCTCAGCGAGATAAATAGACATGCTGCGGTCTATAAAGACGCTCCACATGTGCATATACGCAGGTCTGCCACCTGCATCTTTGTACGCATAGTGGATATGGGATTTCATACAATCCCCTCCACTATGCTGTAACATTGGACTCTGCGGATTGGACTCTGCGGCTGTTCACAGCGTCCAACCCGCAGCGTTTCCTGAACTTAGAAACGTACCCTAAATATATCTCAGCCTCTGGACATTATACAGTATAGATTTGCGTGGACTGTACATTATTATAAATCTACTACCTGAGCATTATATATTATAGATCACCCTAGACATTATATATAATAGATTGTACGTCAGATATTACAGATAATTCTGGACATTTTATACTATAGGTCTCCTTGTACATTATATATTATAAATCTATAATAAATAATATACCGGGAGATCTATAAGATAAATTGTCCAGATTTATATATAAGTATCTGTTTACACCCAGACATATGAATAAGGCCTTAGTCAGAGACTGGGCAGTAATAGAATAATAAAATCCATCTAGTAATCCTCCAATGTCTGCTGGACATGGTGTGGGGAGAGTTTCTAGTTCAGTTAGTACACAGACACCAGACTTCTTGCTGTTAACCAGTTAATGTTTTCTTGTCCACCACACTGCAGTGTCAAAAGAGGAAGACAGCGAGACAGGCAGCAACATCACATCAGAGAGCTCTTGACCTCAAAAACAGAAAATCCTCAGATCCTGGTATTGTAACCTAATATTAAGAATAATATTTATTCATTGATATTGCGCTATTAACTCCACAGCACTTTACCTATATCATCAACACTGTCCCCATTGGGGCTCACAATCTAAACATCCTATTTGTATGTCTTTTGAGTGTGGTAGGAAACTACTGTCTTTGAAAGAGCTACATGGGCATACACATAGATTCGGCCTCATTCATTTCCTATGGAACTTGCAAACATGTGCTGCACTTGCGGTGAGACAAAAAAAACCTGCTAGTAGCGTTTTTTTTCCGTTGCTGCAAGTATCAGATTTGCGGGATTGCGTCAAAACTGCAAGTGTCGCACATGTCTGCAAGTCGCATAGGGAATGAATGAGGCTGAATGCAGTGTTGCCATAAGTGATCCGTTACGTGGCAGATGCGGAAAAACTGCCGGATCTGCCACGAATGGCAAAAATCGCTGACATGCAAGTAGCCTAAGTCACTGCCGACAGTGTCTGCATTAGTCATACTCACCAATGGGGGAGGCAGAACGAAAAGTGCCTAGGGTAGCATAAACTCTAAATACGGCCCTGCTCATATAATGCTTTACAAAGGTTAATTATTGCCCCATAAGATGCTCCATAGATTATGCCCCATATGCTGCTCCGTAAAGGTTATGGCCTCATAAGATGCTCCACAGATTATGCCCCATATGCTGCTCCATAAAGGTTATGGCCCCATACGATGCTCCATAGAATGGGCCCCATATGCTGATCCATAAAGGTTGATGGCCCCATAAGATGATCCATAGAATGGACCCCATATGCTGCTCCATAAAGGTTGATGGGCCCCATAAGATGATCCACAGAATGGGCCCCATATGTTGCTCCATAAAGGTTATGGCCCCACAAGATGCCCCATAAAATAGGCCTCATATGCTGCTGCTGCTGCTGCAAATAAGAAAAAAGAAAGACATACTCACCTCTTGTCGCTGGGAGCCAGGTGCCGGTGTCCTGAGCAGGTGGGGACACCGGCACGCTATGGGGGCCAGGTGCCGGTGTCACCGCTGGCTCAGGCCCCCGGCACCTGCGATAATCACCTGTCCCCGTTCCACCGCCGCGCGCCGCTGTGTCTTCCGGGTCCTCTGGCTGTGAATGTGTGGAGCCCAGCTGTGACTGAATCCATATCTCCCAGAAGGGTGCACTGAAGGAAGATCCCACTAGAG